>JABAYD010007650.1:0-12313 GCA_014822095.1 Diplotaxis tenuifolia | reverse complement strand
ATCTTGGATGCTAGTTTAGAAACATAAACGGTGTTATATTTGTCATTTTCTCTAAGAGATTTCCACACAACCTCAAAAAAGAACACGTGGGCAGATATAAATTCACGATCTTAACACCGTCGTTTTAGGAGAAAGTGTGGCAAATTTGATGCACTTTCGCTCGTGGTTCAGTGATTTCAGTTTGGCGCGTAGGGTTCTTATTTGCGATTCCTAACTACCTTTCCATCTCCCCCCTTGCGGATTCCCAGAAGAAACTGTCGCTCAAGGTGCGCTGCGAAAGTCCGAAAGCTCTTGTATTTGGCAATGGCGGAAGTCACTGTTAGTTAATTCGATTTCTTGATTACTAGGTTTTTTTTAGTTCTGGAATCTGGGGATTGTCCGGTAACTAGGATCAACTTGTTGTATGATCCTTTGCTTACTGTCTCAAAACCCTACACCCATATTCAAAATAACTGTCTTTTACCAGACAGTTTGAATTCGATGGATAAGCTAGATTCGTCTTCTGACGAGGTTGTAATGAAGCTTGTTGAAATGGGTTTTGCAAAACTGGATGCTTTGGAAGCTGTAAAGGCTGTAGGTAAGTCTTGTGATGAAGCTGTGGAGTATCTTTTGAAGAGAACTGGTGGATTCTCTTCTGCTAGTAGTTCACTATCTTCTACAAAGAATACTAATAACAAGAGAGCTATGCCGTCTTCGTTTTCCTCTGGTTCAATGCGACAGTCGAGTCTGCTTGACCATTTTAGATCCGTGGATCGGAGCAAGAAGAAAGCCGACAGCTTTGGGACTGCAGTAGTAGTGTCTGAACCTCAAGAAGAGATGAGAAAGTCTCCTCCTCAGGTGTTTGCTGAGTCAAATGGTTGCTCAGAGGGTTCAACTTGGGAGAAGAGAGTTAACTCTATACTACGAAACCGTTTTGGTATTTCGTCCCTGAAAAGTTTCCAAAGGGAGGCTTTGTCAACGTGGGTTGATCATAAGGACTGTCTTGTTCTAGCTGCAACAGGATCTGGTAGCTTTCTTTGTCTACTCATCGCTGATGCCTTTTCGTACATGGAGTCAGTAACATCCTACTTGTGGTTTATGTGTTTTCACTATGCAGGAAAATCTCTTTGCTTCCAGATTCCTGCATTGTTAACTGGAAAAGTTGTTGTTGTGATCTCGCCTTTGATAAGCTTGATGCATGATCAATGCCTCAAGCTGTCAAAACACAAAGTCGCTGCTTGTTTTCTTGGTTCAGGCCAACTTGATAATCGCATAGAACAGAAGGCAATGCAGGGAATGTATCAGATCATATACGTTTGTCCTGAGACAGTGGTTCGGTACAAATGCTCAACTTTCAGAAAGTTTCTTTTAAGTGCATTTATGTTATTTTTGTATTTGCTTAAAGGATGATTTTAAACTTGATCACAGGCTGATTAAACCACTCCAGAAGCTTGCAAAAACTCATGGAATTACTCTTTTTGCTATTGATGAAGCTCATTGCGTATCAAAGTGGGGACATGACTTTCGTCCGGACTACAGGTATGTTTTTGAGAGTGTAAAACTATCAAGTGTCATTGCTTTCAAGTGCTGTTTCTGTGTGTGTTTTCTAAACAAATCTACGGCTGCTGGATTTTCAGGAAACTATCTGTGTTGAGGGAAAACTTTTGTGCCAGCAATTTGGCGTTCTTAGAATATGATGTACCGATAATGGCATTGACTGCAACAGCCACAGCTCACGTACAAGAAGATATTCTTGAGTCACTTCACCTGTCAAAGGACACAAAAACCGTGCTTACTTCATTTTTCAGGCCAAATTTACAATTTTCAGTGAGTTTCCAGCTCAGGTTTGATTTCACTTTACATATATAGACTTTAGGAATAAGATTAGTAACTTTCTACTTGATGCTGAGTGTGGACCATGAGATGTAGAGCTTAAAGTGGATATTTTTCTGTCAATTACAGGTCAAACATAGTCGAACAAAGTCTGCAGCTTCATATGCAAAGGACTTCCAGAACTTAATCGACTTATACTCAGGAAAGAGAAAGGCTACCAGGAAAAAGCTAGCAGTGATCTCACGAGAGTCAAAGGGGCAGACTGATTTTCGTTATCACGATGCTGAAAACATCCATGAGTCAGATAGCGATGATGAAGAAGAGGATCCGGAGAACTCTTTGGCAAAGCAAAACAGTTCAAATGGGAAAGAAATGTCGGAAGAGAATCAGGAAGACGAAACTGACATCTTCCAGACTGTTGATGATTGGGATGGTATGCTCTCCTTTTCATTTTGTTTGGAAACATAGATTAGTCTGAAACTCTTGATAAAGTTGCATAACTTTGATTGGAAGTTGGTGACTGCATGTAACTAAATTGATAGCAGCGTTAGTAAATAGATAGGCTTGGCATCTTACCAAGTTCAGCTTGGTTAAATTGTGACTTCATTCGAAAATTAAGCTCGCTTAAGTCTTATCCAAACTGAATATGCTGACAACATAACTAGAGTACCATAGGGTTTATTTTCCTTTCTTAATATTGTTGTGGAATGGTGTTTTATATCAGATTTAATCATTGCAGTTACTTGTGGCGAGTTCTGTGCAAAGTCTCCTTGTGAAGTACTGGATATGTCTGACCCTTCCGGAAAGAGTGTACCTGATGAATCTGGACAAAATCATAGTAATCAGATGAAGGATCTTGAAGGACCGACAATTATTTACGTTCCTACAAGAAAGGAGACTGTAAACATTGCAAAATATCTCTGTGGTGTTGGACTGAAGGCTGCAGCTTATAATGCATCGGTATGGACTGAGAAATCGTATTCTTTTTACCTTCTGGACCTCTAATTTGTTTCTTAGGAATGAAACTTGTCAACCTGTATTAACTTGGTATCAAGCCACACTATATCAACCAAGCAGGTTGTATAGATTTTTTGTTCTGTTTCTAGTTAATGATGGCAAGATCTTGTATTCTTAACTAAGTGCTTTTCATGTTTAAATGTTGTTATGGCTATTTAACAGTTTGTTACATTTCACAGTTGCCAAAAAAACATCTCAGACAAGTTCACCAAGAATTTCACGAAGAAAAGCTGCAGGTATTTTTGTGAAACCTTCATGTTCTATTGTTCTGACTCAACCTGAATGTTCTTCTTATCCACTTCATGTGGAAGAATATTTGACGTTATTTTGGTCCTCTTCAGGTTGTTGTGGCCACAATTGCGTTTGGAATGGGAATTGACAAGAAAAATGTCCGGAAAATCATCCATTATGGTTGGCCACAGGTCTCTCAGAGCTCTTGATATGATTTTAATATTTAACATTTCTGGACACCAAAATTATAAACATCTCACTGAAATAATGAAACATCAGAGCTTGGAAGCATACTACCAAGAAGCTGGTCGAGCTGGACGAGATGGGGAATTGGCCGAGTGCGGTGAGATTATTAATATTGATTTTTTGGTAGTGGAGAGATCTTCTTGTCAGCCATGCCTAAATTTAATCTGGGATTTACAGTGCTCTATGCTAACCTATCGAGAGTACCGACACTTTTGCCGAGCCGTAGGAGCAAAGAACAGACTGAACAAGCTTACAAGATGCTCTCTGATTGCTTCAGGTCTGTATGTATGCTTCTCAAATACGTGTGTATGTGTGTGTGTGTGTGCATCTTTCACTTTTCTTTTACATTCATTCTCCTTTTCTTATGCAGATACGGAATGAACACTTCAAAGTGTCGAGCGAAAATACTCGTGGAGTACTTTGGGGAGGATTTTAGTTCCAAGAAGTGTAACTTGTAAGTCCTATCCTTATTAAAAAACCATAAAGGTAAACTAGCAAACTGTCGTAATACCTTTCCAATCTATGAAACAGATGCGATGTTTGCACTAAAGGGCCACCGGAGCTAGTAAATGTACGAGAGGAAGCTAATCTTTTGTTTCAAGTAATCACTGCTTTTCACGTAAGTCTTTTGAGTAATCGCAGAAGTTCATTTCTTCTATTTTAACCTTCTTCCGGTCTCTTAAGCTGCTAGTGGATTAGTTGCAGGCAGAGAATAGATCTGAGCATGCAGCATATGAAGATTATGGACTCGGCAACAGCAAACAGAAGAAATTATCCGATAAGCCAAATCTTCTCTTCTTCATCAGTAGAATCAGGGAACAGGTAATCTTGTATTTCAACAAATTACATTGTGCATTAAGTTCGTCATGATATTTATATGATGCCTTTGGATGGTGAATGGTGACAGTCCCAGAAATTCATGGAGATAGATCGTCTTTGGTGGAAAGGTCTTACCCGTATCATGGAAGCCGAGGGATACATCAAAGAGATTGATAACAAGGTAGCAACAAAAAAGCAACCAACCATTCTTCTCTAGTTTCATGATCCTCTCCTTTTGGTTTGTGTTGCAGTCTCGTCGAGTTGAGATATCTTTTATAGAACCAACAGAGAAAGGTAAGAGGCAACTAGCTTTGGAAGATGACAAGCCACTCTATGTATATCCAGAAGCAGACATGCTGGTTTCATTGAAACAACGCAGACCATACAGCGGATTCTCATGGGGAAAAGGATGGGCAGATCCAGAGATCAGACACCAACGGTTAGAGACAATGAAACGCCCCAGAGAAAGGAAACCACGAAGAGAAAGATCACGACAACAACAACGTCCCTTGAAGTTCCAGAAGAATGTTCCATGGAAAAGCAAAGAATAAAACTCTCGATCAAGTAATGAATCCACTTTATATATAATACTCTTATTTTACTCAAACCACATTCTATTCATGGGTCTTTATGGAAGTATAATATTCCTTTCTACAATTGCTCTCTCAGGTTCGTTCTTCTTTGCTCTTAGTCCCATCTTGAGGCAGAGACGTCGAGCTATAGAGAAGCTGAAGCTAGTGAACGAGGCTTTGGTTGCTGCGGAAGAGAACGTGGCGAGGCTTCAAGAGCGTCATGATGTGATTCTCAGAGAGATATGTTCTTATTACCTCGTTAACTCGGAGCTACAAGAAGCTTTGGTTGCAGCTCGAGCAGCTATAGATGTTGCTTCAGGTTTTGTCATAGAGCTTAGAAGATTACAGTTGAATATCTTAAACTCTCTTTCTTAATGTAAGTTACTAACACGTATTAATGGTGATTTAAATATATCAACAAAGCTTTGGATTAATCAATTTAAGTAAAGATAAAGCTAGTTATAATGTTATGCATCCGACGGCTGAGATTACTGAAGTGTTTTATATCCCTCCTTCCTTTCCGGCTCACCCACGTTTAGTTACACATCATCAACATCCGTGTAAAACTGACCGTTGGATCGGTATCAATAAAAATACAATCTGAACGGTCGACTACATTAACACTCGGATCGCCAGCGTGGCAGTAGATGGTATATAGATACGCGTTGTTGAGTCCTCTAAACCGCCACAAAACCGGAAAGAGGAAAGTAATTGTGTTTGTTTGTTTGTTAAGAATCCGATGGAGTCAGCAGCAGCAGCAGCGAAGCCGGCGAGAGGAGCAGGAGGAAGAAAGGGAGGTGATCGGAAGAAGAGCGTTTCCAAGTCCGTCAAGGCTGGTCTCCAGTTTCCCGTCGGTCGTATCTCCCGTTACTTGAAGAAAGGTCGTTACGCGATCAGGTACGGCGCCGGTGCTCCCGTTTACCTCGCCGCCGTTCTCGAGTACCTCGCCGCTGAGGTGAATCTCAGATCTCCTTTTTTTCATTTCAAGAGATCATGGTGTGCATTCTTCAGAAATGGAAATCAGGGTTTGAAATTGAAATATTATCTTTTAGATCTAACGAATCCAATCCCTCTTTCTCACAGGTGCTGGAGCTTGCTGGGAACGCAGCGAGGGATAACAAGAAGAACAGGATAAACCCAAGGCATCTCTGCTTGGCGATAAGGAACGATGAGGAATTGGGGAAGTTGCTTCACGGAGTCACCATCGCGAGTGGAGGAGTTCTTCCGAACATCAACCCGATTCTACTTCCCAAGAGATCCGCATCTCAAACTGAGAAGCCTGAGAAAGCTGCCAAATCTCCCAAGAAGGCTTAAATTGAATGGATGTTGCTGATCCATGCTTTTATTATATCAAAATCTAGAAGAAGAACGTCTTGCTCTTTTAGGGGTTGTGTAGGTGGTTACTTTCTATGTTTATGAATCTTAATGGCAGCAGATTATGTTTGTTTTTAAGCCATTTTGTAATGAATGAACTAATTTCTGGGTATGTTTCTCAGTCATATCAAATAAATAAATTCCGTTCTGGATTTCCTACTTGTCTTGCCCAAAATTAAATGTATGATTCGAAGATAATGGTAGCCACTTACGACCATTATTAATGTCTGTTATCGTTGTAGTTGAGCTCCATAAGTCAATTTTTGCTTATTTTGGGCTCGAGCTGGGCCGGCCCATATTTATTGCTGTTGATCGACTGTATCCTTACCTACACGATGATTCTGGATACGGACCAAGGAGGTTTTTAGCTTGCCTTGCGTGCGTGGGGTTTAGCAACAGTCCAAGTGTTTGAATCTTAGATTTGGCGATGATGAATTTGATCTTCTCTCCGATTATGATGAGCAACTCCATCAATTGATCTAACTTCAATAACTTGTTATTGCTCTTTCTCTTCTTTTGGCAGAGAAGAACAGTCTCATCTTCGAAGCGAAGCTCGCTTATCCGCATCTTCGCAGTAGCTACCGCTACTTCTGGAATTATAATTGTTATTCTTCATGTGACATTTATTTCTAGGAACGAAAAATATCAGTGGCTATCCCTGAACTATTCAGGAATCTATCTTATTACCTTGGCAGCTTTCACAGAGTTTGATTCATCGCACAGCGAAAAGCTTGTTTGGTTCGCAATCTCTTTCTCTCTCTATGTATGTAATTTTTACATATGGAGCTGCAACTTTTTTGAAATTTATATCTTTTGTATTAATGCAGGAAACTTGGTGGCCTTTTCTGCTCGAGTGAGTCCAAAACCAGAAGCAGCAGGTGCAAGTAATGATGAGAAGAGAGTTCCTCTTCCTGTTGAAGATTCGGATAGTGTGAAACCACTGATTGCTGGGTTCTTGGGGAGGGATACAATCGCCAATGCTGCTGCAAGGATAGGACCAGCTGTTGTCAATCTATCTGTTCCTCAAGGTTTCTTTCACTTCTTTCTTTTAGTTTGTACGGATGATATGATTCACTGTGGGTTGTTGGGTGATCCTTTTTTTTTTGTTTGTAAAAGGATTCCATGGGAGGACTACTGGAAAGAGTATCGGTTCTGGAACGATCATTGACGCTGATAGGACAATACTGACTTGTGCTCGTTATAGTTGATTTTCAGAGTATTCGCCAGTCATCTAAAGGAAAGGGTAAGTTAAAAAAAAAAAAAAAGATCAGCTCATCATAGTCCTGTTTAGAAAAGAGAAACTCAAAGACTCCATTGCCAACTGCTAAACTTGGTTTCTCCAGTAAGCTTCGTCTAGGTGACTGGGTTATAGCTGTGGGTTGTCCTCTCTCTCTTCAAAGACACACATACCTCTAACCACAATCATTTTTTTTTTTTTTTTCATTTTATCACTACACTGTGTTTTTTACTTCCGTTGTTGCTGTATTTTTCGGTGTAGTTGTGTGATATGCCCTTAAGAGTATACGTGAGGAGAAAGAAAGGAGTTGAGAGAGAAGAGGAGTCAAGAGTTGAAGTTGAGAGTGATGACGTGGAAGTGGCAGTTACGGAAGAAGAAGTTCGTTAGAGTTAGTATTGTGTTTGGGCCTCAACTATATAAGAGGACCAAAAGCTTACAATTGTTTTTCATCGGGAATTTAGGATTGGCTCTAGCTGATTAGATTCTTTGTAATTGGCTTAGTCTTTTTGATTAAAAGACTAAGAGAGGGCGGTTGGGAGGTTGTTATACAAAAATACATTCTGTTTCTATCAAACTGGTGACAGTGGATCGGAACTTTTGCAGCGGAACAATGGTGGTGATGGAGAGATATTCGTCGGAAGATTAAGCGGTGTCGATGGATTCTTTAGCGACAGCTCAATGTGATATGGATAGGAGATTGATGTCATCGATTCGTCTAATGGAGGATGAAGCGAAGGAGACGAAAGCCAGATTGGAATCGAAGATTGATGAGTTGGATAAGAAGATCGAAGCGAGTGCGGAGATCTTATGGTCGCGAATCGAGAAGAAGTTTTTGAAGAGTCCGGTGGCTACGGATGAGGCTCCTCCGCCGTATAGACATCTTAATTATCAGGTACACCACTCGAACTCGGGTCCTGGCCGTAGTATTAAGCATGAAGAAACGGTTAATAGATTCTCTGTAGTCGGAAGTAGAAAAAAGATGTTAAAACGTGTGGAGCTTCCGATCTTTGATGGTGATGACGCTTACGCTTGGTTTGTGTTAGCGGAGAGGTTTTTCAGACTTGGTGGTTATGATGAGAGAGCTAAATTGGAAGTTGTTTCTGTGAGTCTAGCTGGTGATGTGCTAAGTTGGTTCAACAGTGAGATGCATCGTAGAGGTTTTGTGAGTTGGATGGATTTCAAGGAGAGATTGGTTGCACGTTTTAGTAAAGAGAAGTTACGAGATCTAAGTCAACCACTTTTTGCGCTGAAACAAACTGGATTTGTGGCTAAGTATATTCACTTGTTTGAGGATCTTTCAACTCAAGTCTCGGGACTAACAGATAGACAACTTGAGGGAATCTTCATGAAGGGGTTGCAACCAGCAATGAGAGAAGTGGTGAATATGGGTAAGCCGGTGGATTTAGAAGAAATGATCTCTACGGCTTATCAAATGGAGGATAGTGTGATGTATAAGGTGGGTTGTAGAGAGAGAGACAACAAGCTTGGAAGGGAGGAAACACAAAACCAGTAACAACCATAAGATCCAATCTTGGAGAGACTTACAAGACTCCACAAGCTAAACAAGGAGAGAACCGAATCAAAGACCTCAACTAAGATTGTCAAAAGCAGAAATAGCAGAAGAAAAGAGGTTGGGCCTCTGTTTTACTTGTGATGACAAGTGGTCTTGTCAGCATTTGTGTCCAAACAAACATCTACAAGTGCTGACAGTAGTTAATGGATTGGAAATAGAGATTGTAGATTAGTCTTTGGTGGAGATTGTAGATCAGTCTTTGGTGACCGAATCAAAGGCCTCAGCTAAGATTGTCAAAAGCAGAAATATCAGAAAAAAGAGGTTGGGCCTCTGTTTTACTTGTGATGACAAGTGGTCTTGTCAGCATTTGTGTCCAAACAAACATCTACAAGTGCTGACAGTAGTTAATGGATTGGAAATGGAGATTGTAGATCAGTCTTTGGTGGAAGTAGAAGAAGAGGGCGATGATAATATGACAACTATGATGGAATTATCCTTGAATTCTCTTGGGTTTGTCTTCTCCAACAACAACAACTTAAAAGGTTTGGTGAGAAAGAATCAAGTGGTGGTGATGATTGATAGCGGAGCAACACACAACTTTATCTCTCCAGAAATAGTGAGAGGAAACAAGCTTCCGGTGACCAATAACCCAAACTTAACTATCATGCTTGGAACGGGGATCGCAGTTAATGGCACTGGAGTTTGTAAAGATGTACAAATAGGGTTACCTAATATGTCTTTTCAAGCGGATCTGATTGTATTGGAATTGGGTAATGCAGACATCATACTGGGGGTGCAGTGGCGCAGAACGTTGGGTACATGTACGGTGAATTGGGAGAAGAGTGAGTGGTCGTTCTGCTATGAGGGGATACCAGTATGTTGACAGGGAGATCCTTCTTTGCACGGACAGAGACTGTCTCTCAAAACTTTGACAACAGCTGATCGAGCTGGATTCAAACCAGGTGATGTTGTTGTGAGATTTGACGGGAAGCCGGTGGAGACCATCAAGGAGGCATGTATCATATAATCTACATTCTTCTTCTTCTTCTTAGAGTAGAAATGATTCATGAAGTTTTCATTGCAGATAATGGAGATAATGGACGATAGAGTTGGACAGCGGATCCGAGTAGTTGTGGAAAGATCAAATATAGAAACGGTCACACTAGAAGTCATTCCTGAGGAGGCCAATCCAGACATGTGAGACTTACTGGTCAAGAACTTCAGATGTTTTTTTTTGGACTTGTGTTACTTTTGTTTCTTTTCATGGTATTTGCTTTCCTCTTTTACAACGGAGGTAACCTAATACCTAAGTTGGTTTCATTTTGGACAAAAATAAGCCCTACCAAAGAGCTTTAAGTTGATTGGTACAGAGATCCATTAATAATTGAGTTACTAGGATAAGACCTATACCTTGGTAAATTTATATAAAAATTATTTAAGAAATATCATATAAAAAATAAAATTTATATTCTTGATTGAATTATATTTTTGGGCTTTAAACAATTTTTATTTTATTTTTTGGTTAATTATTTGTTGACTCATGAGCTGATCTATTTTTAAATATATTTTAGGTTAAAAAATAATTTATCACATGAGAACCGAAAGTTTAGACCAAAGAAATTTCAACCCTAGTATTTGGTTACAATGAAACTATGTCATATCGGTTTATGATTTATCAATTTAAACTTAATTATGATTATGAGAAGTTTAGATTCACCCACCAATCTTATATATATCTTCAATATTTCTTTTTTCTTTTTTTTTTGTGTAGTTTTTTTTATTTTGGTTATTGCTCGATATAAATAATGATTTTTGAGTTTATTCTCATTTCGTTCTTTTGTTTTTGGCATGAGGTTTAGAAAATGTTTAAGATTTAAAATAGATACATACTTAGGTTAAGATCTGCGGAAAACGCAAATTAAAATTTGTTAAGATCTGCGGTTTATGCAGAATAATTTTTTTTATATTTATTATTTATTTTATGTCTTTCTGTATATTATGAAATAATAAAATAATAATTATATATTAAATAACTAAAAAATCAGTTACTAATACTGTTATGTAATAAGTTGGCAAGACATATAAATCAAACCGCTTTTGTTTATTCGCAATCCTTTTAGAGCAAATAAATCAAAACAATCGATCCTATCTATAGTATATGATATATAATTAAATTTAAATGATATTAACATGGATATATAGTATACTTTTAACATATATATTTATTAAATGAAGTTTCTACTCATATTATTTTATAATTATTTGCATAATTGTATAATAAAAGTTTTACACCAACGATTTTTTTAATGTGGAATGTTTAGTCGTTTCAATAATTTATAATCATT
Source organism: Diplotaxis tenuifolia (assembly GCA_014822095.1). Taxonomy (NCBI): domain Eukaryota; kingdom Viridiplantae; phylum Streptophyta; class Magnoliopsida; order Brassicales; family Brassicaceae; genus Diplotaxis; species Diplotaxis tenuifolia. The sequence continues at coordinate 1,147 of JABAYD010007650.1, read as the reverse complement.
TAAAAAATATTGAAGATTTCAAAATTAAAATATTAACTTTTCAATATATGTTCAATACAAATATCAAAATATAAATATGTATTTTCATATGTTGCATAGTTTAGTTTAGACTATATGATATATATATATATATATATATATATATATATATACATACATATATTAACATAAACACATAAAATTATTGACTCGAGTAAGCTTCTCGGCGCTTAACTCCAGCTGCCTGGAGTGTTCGCCTGACTTCTCTTTCAAATTCTGGACTTCTGGGAGAAGCTCCGGATTTTCGACGGTTATTTTGGGAGCTCGGTGTAGCTTGGTATCCTGGCTTTGGAGACCCTCAAGTTGATTCTGTAGCTCAATCCCATTCAGAGTAGTTTGAAAATGCTCGTAGTTATCTTCTACTTCCATCGTCACATAGCTAAGATTAGTCAATTTCTTCTAGCGTCAAACTGTTAGGATATTTTATGGTAGAATCTTTGGGAGTACTACAAAACAAAGGCGATAAGACAAAAATAAATTGAGACAAAGAGATGTATTATTATGGAGTATTTTTCCCAACAAATGACAAGTGTACAAAGTCAATCAAGTGACTTCTTAATTAATACTCCATTTGTTTCGTAATAGGTGTTATTTTAACCATTAAAACTAGGATTATTTTCCTTTTTAAAACTTTAATTAAATAAAAAAAGTTCAAATACTAATAACTAATTTTTTTTTGACACAACCAAAACAGACTCATATTGACCATGCGAACCAAATCGATAGCTCTGTATGCATGTGAACAACGAAGGAAGATTGACTTCTGGCACGTTGTGCTAGACCATCCGCCTGTGAGTTCTGTGTTCTTGGTACATAGATTATTGAAGAGCTAGTGAAATTCTCCTGAAGCTTCTTGATATCTTGTATATAACTTGCAAAAACTAGCCTTTCTTCTGGATCCGAAACCATCTTCACCAATTGAGAACAATCTGTTGCAAATGTGACCTGATATTAGCCCAAATAAGCGCTTCCACCTTAGAGTGAAGGGGAGATAGGCTGGCCCGAACATTTCGTGCACCCGTTAATCCTACAAAGCCTTCTAAAGTACTATACCAACCTTGGTCATCAAACTTATCATTTTCCTTCCATGATCCATCCACAAAACACC
>JABAYD010007636.1:0-14664 GCA_014822095.1 Diplotaxis tenuifolia | reverse complement strand
AAGTTTGCGAGAGTTTTACGACGAATTGTTTTCGTCCACTTTACGACGAAATATTTCTCTCGCTAGTTTACGAGGAAATAGCGAGGAAATATTATTTACGACAAACGTTTAACGAGGAAACACGTTTCCTCGCTAATTCCTCGTTATAGGTAGTTTACGACGAATTAACGAGGAAATGTGCCCTCGTTAATTATACGTTTTCTTGTAGTGAAGGTATTACTGTCTCAATGCTTTGTAATATGCCACATCAGCGTTTAGAAGATGTATTATTAAATAATTTATTTTGTAATTAATATAAAAAAATGGAGTATGTGGATTTGTTGATTTGTTATGTGTAATGTGTCATGTTTCTCCGATACCTCCGCATATTAATTAGACCAACATGTGGATTTGTTGTGTTTATCGTTACGATTTGGGATTATAAAAAAGGGAGTGGGCTTCGTTTGGGCTTTCGTAATGGAAAAGGTTCAATTTGCTTGTAAACAGGCCTATGGCCTTTTAAGATTTATATAAAAGCAAGAGTTGACCAAAAAAAGTTCCCTTTTCGCCGTCTTACTCTTTATTGATGTTGTTAACCTATTCTTCACTATCCACACGATAGATCCTCCGCCGACTCAGAACTTCCTTTCCGACTTGACGGTACAAGATCCGCCCCCCGGTGACTAACCAGCGGTTCAAGCTTCCTCGCCGTCGTCCTCTAACAGAGAGAGCATCTCTTACTTACGATAAAGGTAACTTGTTACTATTAGTTTCGGGTTGATTTAATTTTTGTAGATCATGTTATAACAATTGATCTTTGTCTATCTATTTGGACAGATCGATGGCGTGGAAAATCCCCAAAACAATCATCATACAAAAGAAAGATAAGTTCGTTTTGTTTTACAAATCGAAATTAGAATTAGCTAAAAAATCTTTAGATCTGTGATAATTACATTTCCAGTTTTTGAAACCATCTTTTCCAAAAAAAAGTCCACCAATATATTATTATTATAATTTTGTCGACATCCACCAATATATTATTAGATTATACTTAATACACTTTAAAAATCAAGTAATGTCAACATTTAAAGAAAATGTGCGCTTGAAAATATATAACGAAAACTTTTAACATGCCCAAATTTTTACAAATTTTAAGTAAAATCACAATTTTATAATGATTATTTTTTTTAATATTAATTGTTTTTTTCAAAATATCCTATACATGTTTTGTTTGGAGTTAAGAGATGAGATTTTAGTTTATGGTTTAAAATCTTTAAAAATAAAAAAGAACTATTAAAACTTTTAAAATAAAAATCTTCAAAGTAGTGTCAAGAATTATTTTTGGGATTAATTAAAGATACTAAAAAAATATATAAAAAGTTTTTTTTTTTAAAAAATATATATTTTTTTTTTAAAAAAAAATATTCATAAAAGAGATAATTTGAAGAAATTTAATTCAAAAATTAGAAATATTTTTTTTATATATTTATAATTTTTTTTGACAAATATATTTATTATATATATCTATACTATCTATACTATTAGTTGGGAATTGATTTTTCGCAACAGAGCTCCCACGTTAAAAGTTAGAGCGGTTGATATCTATACAGCCCTTAATGAAATTTGCATACAATTTATAGTATAATTAAAAATGAAATTTATAAAGTAATATTAGATTAGTACGTTATTATCTTAGATAACTGAGAATAATTAATATAGTGCGTTCATAAAAATATTCAAAACTAAGATAATTTTTATATATGTTGTTGTTATTTTAATATAATATTGTAACAACATGATAGTGTTTATATATCTTAATTTTTTATATAATTGATTTTGGCTTTTGAAAATAATATCATTCTATTATAAAATTAAAAAATTAAAATATAAAGGATTTATAATTAAATATTTGTATAAAAATTCCCTTAATTATAAAATTAATATTAAATATTAAAATTTTAAGTGGTTAGAGTGGGGTTTAGAGGATTTTATTACAAAATAAAGTGTGTAGTCAAAAATAGAGTAGAGTTAGAGATGTTTTTTTTTGAATAAATTTATTATGTTTTGCTATTAACAGATTAATAAAAATAAATTTAATAAAATAAATATATTAGCCGTAGATTGTTTGTTCTTAAAAGCATGATAATACGTGCAATCAATTTTTACCGATCATCGACATATATTCACAGAAATGTTATTACGTTTTAATAAGAAATGAAGCCCAGTACTCCTTTGTAAAAACCATTGACATTCACAGAAATGTTACTTTTTTTTTACTCAACAACTTACTTTCCATTCACCAAATAGAGTTTTACAAAACTACTCAGCCTCTAAACGAGATAATAACCAAACATGCGGAATAGAATACATCTTAGGGACAAAGGATGTAAACGTAGAAGTCTTCTTCGCTATTCTATACGTTACCACCGGGTAATAACACCGTTAACTCCTCCTCTTTACCTAATAGGGCCTGATCTCTTGGATTATGGGTTTAAGTCTAGGCCATATCTCTTCTACACCATCCAACATGTTGCAGAAGAGCTGAGAATCTGTTTCAATCATTGTTCTCTTATACCCAAAACCCAGCATGCTTCTGCGTCCAATGCTGACCCTATATTTGAAACCTTATTTGCTCCCGCCCACACCAATCGGCCCACACCAATCGACCTTCTTGACTTCGTAAGATCCAGCCGACCCCTCCTTCTTCATTCTCCAATTTCCATGATCCGTCTGTATTGCATTTTAACCAAGAGGGTAGGGGTGGGTTCCATCGTTTAATAAGGTCTCCTGTTGGCGGGGCTTTCACCACCTCTTTTTTAACCTCCACTCTACTATTCCATTCTTTTGCATCCACCCTTGCCTTCTCTATTGTATCTAAAGCATCAAAGTTCTTTCTCCCGAAAGTAAGTTGATTACGTTCTTCCATAGTTTCCACAATAGCCATGGAACTCATCCTTCATTCATCACCTCCACTGAGTATTCTTTTTTTTTCAGATTTAAGACCCAATATAGATTAGAGAATACAGAATAGGGAATCACACCATGATCCTGAGGGTGCGATGTGGATATTAGCTTCTGCCCATATCCATCTTGCGTAGGTACATTGGAATAGTACATGATTCACGTTTTCCTGCGCTGCATCGCATCTGCCATACATACTATTTCGTCCATTATGTCTAGATACCATATTCTTCGCCACTGGCAGAGCATTATTCAAACAACACAATAGGAAATGCTTAATCTTAGGACTGGTCTCAAGCTTCCACACTTGTTGGTACAACGTGTCCAAGCTAGGTTGTAGAACCATTTCACTATCCTCTTTTCCTGCCATCACATTCATTTGTACCCAGTAAGCAGTTTTCACAGTATAGTGACCAATTTTGGTGTACTCCCAAACATAAGTGTCATCACTCATTCGACCTGCTGGTCTTACAGCCTTGATACATCACTGGTCTTCCTCGGTGAACCATTTTTCCAACAGCGCGTGGTTCCATTCATTACCATTAGCACACAACAAGTCACTAACACACATCTCATTCGGAAAAGACGAGTATGTCAGCTCCTCTTGTCTTCTTAGTGAGGTAATTGGCTTGGCATGTTTGGATCCGTTCTCTCTCCACACGTTAGTAGCTTTGCCATTTCCAATGACCACCTTTGCGCCTTGATTAACAAGTCTTTGAGCCGCATGAATACTCCAGGCAAAAGAGGGTCTGGAGCCTAGTGGGGCACTTAGAGGGTCAGAGTTTTTGAAATAACGACTTCTAAAAATCCTTGTCACGAGTGACTTCGGATTTGTTAACATCCTCCAAAGTTGTTTGCCCAAAAGAGCTAGGTTGAAAGCTTCCAAGTCCTTGAATCCCAAGCCCCCGCACTCCTTGGGTTTGCCTAGACTTTCCCAACTTTTCCAGTGCATTCCCCTTGAGTCCTGACTATTTCTCCACCAGATGTCAGACATGAGAGCCATGATTTGCTTGCACATTGTCTTAGGAATCAAGAAGCATGCCATAGTATACGTTGGTAGAGCCATTGCCACTGCTTTTAGTAACACCTCCTTCCCGGCAGGATTCAAGAATTTATTTTGCCACCCATGGACCTTTTTGCTCAAGTTCTCCTTCAGATAACTCAAAATAGAAATTTTCGAACCTCCAAAAGCCTCTAGCAGGTTCTCCACCCGTTTAATCGCTGCCCAAAGTAGCCTTGATCTCTTCTCTCCTGCTCATGGGGATATTCTTCCCAATGTACACACTAGATTTTTGATAATTGATTCTCTGCCCCGACACTAGACTGTACCGTTGAATGAAGTGGACCATATGATTCAATTCAGCTTCTGTTCCCTTGCAATACAGCATACTGTCGTCTACAAAGAGCAAATGCGATACTGGTAGAGCTCTTCGTGCCACTCGAAGGCCCGAAATAAGCCTCTTCTGTTCTGCTATCTTCAACATTTGCACAAGCACCTCTGTACATATGATAAAGAGATAGGGGATAATGGATCCCCTTTTCTTAACTCTCTCGAGAGATTAATGTTCTCGTATTGCATTTTAACCAAGAGGGTGGGGGTGGGTTCCATCGTTTAATAAGGTCTCCTGTTGGCTGGGCTTTCACCACCTCTTTTTTAACCTCCACTCTACTATTCCATTCTTTTGCATCCACCCTCGCCTTTTCTATTGTATCCAAAGCATCAAAGTTCTTACTCCTGAAAATAAGCTGATTACGGTTCTTCCATAGTCTCCACAATAGCCATGGAACTAATCCTTCTTCCATCACCTCCATTGAGTACTCCTTTTTTCAGATTTAAGACCCAATATAGATTAGGGAATAGGGAATCACACCATGATCCTGGGGGTGGGATGTGGATATTAGCTTCTGCCCATATCCGTCTCTCATAGGTACATTGGATTAGCACATGATTCACGCTTTCCGGCGCTGCATCGCATATGCCATACATACTATTTCGTCCAATATGTCTAGACACCATATTCTTTGCCACATGCAGAGCATTATTCAAACAACACGACAAGAAATGCTTAATCTTGGGACTGGTCTCAAGCTTCCACACTTGTTGGTACAACACGTCCAAGCTAGGTTGTAGAACCATTTCACTCTCCTCTTTTCCTACCATTACATTCATTTGTACCCAGTAAGCAGTTTTCACAGTATAGTGACCAGTTTTGGTATACTCCCAGTGTCATCACTCATTCGACCTGCTGGTCTAACATCTTTGATACATCACTGTTCTTCCTCGGTGAACCATTTTTCCAACATCACGTGGTTCCATTCATTACCATTAGCACACAACAAGTCACTAACACATCTCATCCGGAAACGACCAGTGAGTCAGCTCCTCTTGTCTTCTTAGTGAGGTAATTGGCTTGGCATGTTTGGATCCGTTCTCCCTCCACACGTTAGTAGCTTTGCCATTTCCAATGACCACCTTTGCGCCTTGATTAACAAGTCTTTGAGCCTCATGAATACTCCACCCGTTTGATCGATGCCCAAAGTAGCCTTGATCTCTTCTCTCCTGCTCATGGGGATATTCTTCCCAAAATACACACTAGATTTTTGATAATTGATTCTCTGCCCCGACACTAGACTGTACCGTTGAATGAGGTGGACCATATGAATCAATTCAGCTTCTGTTCCCTTGCAATACATCATATTGTCGTCTGCAAAGAGCAAATGCGATACTGGTGGAGCCCTTCGTGCCATTCGAAGGCCCGAAATAAGCCTCTTCTATTCTGCTATCTTCAACATTTGCACAAGCACCTTAGTACATATGACAAAGAGATAGGGGGATAATGGATCCCCTTGTCTCAACTCTCTCGAGAGATTGATGTTCTCGTATGGCTCCCCATTTACGAGGACCTGATATCGAACCGATGAGACGCTCCTCATAATGAGTTTTCTCCATACCTCTGAGAATCCTAAAGCTTCCATTGCTCTGTCTAAAAAGGACCATTCAATCTGGTTATGTCCGTTTTTATAGCTATGAACTCCGACGAGCATTTGCTATCTGAGCTGAGGGCATGGAGGAGTTCATGCGCCACCAAGATATTATAAGAAGCTGCTTGGGCCGCTTATATAATTGCCGGCAGCACCTTTTATAATCTTTGGGTCATGAGTTTTGATACCACCTTATATGCCACATTGTATATACTGATCGGTTTGTACTCACTTATTCTCTTGGCCGTCAAAGTTTTAGGAATTAAATATATGTTAGTGTTGTGAGTCCCTCCTCAAGAATACAGTCTCGAAAAATCTCTGCACCATTGAAGTAAGGTCCTCTCCAAAGGTACCCCAAAACTGTTGATAGAAGTATCCATTCATACCATCCGGGCTTGGGCATTTGCTAGGATTAATATCAAAGACTGCCATCTCTTTGTCTGCATACCATTCTCTCTCCTCCTCGTCGATGAGACTTTTGATCCTACATTGAGCCCGTTTATTTTTGGTCACTGAATGAAGGAATTTCGTATTCTTATATCAGATTGTAACCAAATCAGCCCACTCTTGTCTTGCCAAAAGAGCTCTTTATTATAGTATTCATCATCCAATTCTTTTCCTAAGAATTTGAAGCTTTTCTGTTGCGAGTCCCTCTTCTCTTGTCTAGACGCCTCATCAATCTTGAAATGTAGTTCTTGTATAAGAAGCGTAGAATTTGGCTTAGCTTGACGTTTCCAAGAAAAGATAGCTTTTCGACAACTTGCTATCTTCCCCAATAAACTTGCTTGACCTTTCCCTTCGGCTTTCCACCAGCTATTCACTGTTTCCACAAAGCCTTCCCTTTTTACACATCTATGATCATAACGAAATAAGAATTTATTCCGAGCTTGGTATCCATCAAAGGAAGTAAGAATATGGCTATGGTCCGAGCAAACTTTATGTAAATAGTACACTGTTGCATGATGAAATTGATTAAGCCATTCTTGATTTGCTACCGTACGGTCCGAACGACATTGAACTAAACCATTAACCCTTCTACCCGCCCATGACAACATGTTTCCCTTATGCTTGACCTCCTAGAGGCCCCAATTAAGGAGGAGTTGCTTGAAATCTTGACCATCCCTCTCATCTCTCCCTGTACCTCCTTGTTTCTCGGACTGGTCAAGGACTTCATTAAAGTCTCCTGTCAAAACCCAAGCACCTTTCCTTATTGCTCCGATCCTTTCTATCCTCTCCCACACATCATGTCTTTTGCTCTTCACCGGATTTCCATAAACGCAAGTGAGGAAGAAGCATTTGACCCTGCCACACGACCTCCAAATCTATAATTCTGCTATTGGCTTGAATCACTCTCACCGAGCAAGTATTCTTCCACATCACTGCCAGCCCGCCACTTTTTCCATATAACTTCTCATGCTTTTGGTCTCGCTGAGGAATATTATCTCAGGGAAATACTGACCAAGTATTCCCGGTAGATGACGAATTGTAGAGATATTCCCCAATCCTCTACAATCACAGCTCATGATCCCCATATTGATCTCGAAGGGTTGGTATTAACTATCAACCCTTCTTTCACATGTGATCCGCTTGCCAAAGCTACCCGACGAACAAAATGGCTTGGGATATTGGCTGCTACACGAGCAGAATAATACTGAGACTTTGCTACTACTGGAGTAGAATGATCTGGATCTATCTCCCTCGAATCTTCATAGTTAACTCATGCCTTTCCTAGTTTGGAGAACACCGAGGGAGACTTGTCCTTCTTCTCAGAGGATTCTTTTCTCACCTTCTTCCTTTTCCGGTCATCACTCGGACTCTGTTTATGTCTTTTTGATGAAACATGACCATCCAAGACTTGCTCACCCCTTGGTTAAACTTTTACTTCCCCTGCTTGAACTTCCTTCCCTCTTCTCTTTTTCTTTAGAATCTCCACTGACTTGTAGTCTCAGACCCCCCTCCGAAAACTTGACAGGAGTAGCAACTCTAACTTCATGTGAGTTCTTAGCACTATCATTTATCCCCAATCTATTGAAGACTGAACCCGAATCCGTCATACCAGCAGGTACACCTTCACTGTCAGAGGCAGCTATTGATTTTTGACTCCCTTTACCAACTCCAGGATTTTGAGGGTAAGCTAAGGACTCCTCAGTGCTTCATGTAATCTTCGATCCACCTTTAGATCCCTTAGGTTTCCAAACCAACTGTGGTGTAGAGACTGCTCGTTTGCTTCTCTGTTTATTTTGTCTTTCCTGAACTAGAGCCTTGCTTCTACCTCTACCAGTTGATCCAACCTCATCAGAGGTTCTTATCGAGACCCCTCTCCCGGACCTCCTCTGTAAAGCTGCTCTCGCTGTTGATTCCTTCTCCTGCAGTTTCCTCCTCAGGTTTACTTCCTGGTTTGTCTCTTTCGAGCATTCCCCCCACCAAAGCTGGAGGAACTTGCAGAGGACACCTTGTCTGGTCATGAGAGAGCATTTTACAATTACAGTAGACCTTGATTAGTTTTTCATACTCCAGCTTAGTTGGGATAGTAGTCATACGAAATTGAAGATGTTCTTCAGTGTTTATATGGACGAGAGCTCTCACATACTCCACGGAGTTAGTTTTTCGCATGAAGCTCCACCTTTTCCACGTAACCCAGAGGCCCTAGCAAAGTTTCTTCAGCGTATGTATTGGCAGACCTCTGACCCTGATCCAGAAGGGGATTCTCTTCAGAAACTCCGACGAAGGGTAGGGGCTCCATTGGTCTAGGGAGACCATCCATCCATTGACGAACCAGGGACCCTTTGTAAGTACATGTTGAAGATTCGACTCCGACGAGAATATAAACTGAGCTATGTTTTCGCCTACACCTCTCCCAACTCTGTCTTCTAATCCCATAGGTTTCCTTCACTAGGTTTCCCACCTTGTGGACGAAAGGATTAAGACATCTGACTATCACACTAAGAATGTTCTCTTCTATGAGATCTTCCATTTCCAGATTTGGTATATCCACCATTCCACCTTCCTCAAGAAGCTCCCTTTTCTTTAGTTCCTCTAACAGCGTGGGTTCCTTCCTTTTACGACTTCGATCCATCTTTACTCTGGAAATCATTGAGATACACCGAGTTGACCAAACCAAATTTTAGAAGTCACAAAGACTTAATGATACCGCCAAACAGCCTCAGATCTACCCTTCCGGGGGATACTGATGCCACCGAGATTCGCTAGCAAAACTTCTTAATCTCCCATCCAAAGAGCTTTGAGCGATTTAGGGGTTGGAGATATGGTGTTACTCGTTGCAACAAACTACTGAGAGATCTTGTTGAATGGAGAGCGGCCGTCGATCTAGATCTAAAAGTGAAAACCGCAGTCGCTCCTTTATCGCCGCCAGAGAGTTTCTATCAGTTTTTTTTAATTCGAAAACTTCACAGAATTGTTATTACGTTTTAATAAGAAGAAGTTTGCTAAGTTTTGCTACTAACAGATTAATAAAATTACATTTTATAAAATATTAAGGAAATTGACCAATTAAACACATGAAAAATATTGTGACTTCCAATACAATCCGTAGTCAAAAACTAATTAAAATACACATTTTCATAAAATTAATAAATTATGATGTGCAAATAAAAGATATATTACTAAACTGAATTTATACTTTCATATTTTTTGAATAAATTTATTAAGTCTTGCTACAAACAGATTAATAAAAATAAACTTGATAAAATATTAAGGAAATAGACCAACTAATCACATGAAAAATATTATAACTTCTAATACAACCCGTAGTCAAAAACTAATTAAAATACATATTTTCGTAAAATTAATAAATTATGATGTGCAAATAAAATATATATTACAAAACTGAATTTATACTTTCATATTTTTTGAATAAATTTATCAAGTCTTGCTACAAACAGATTAATAAAAATAAACTTGATAAAATATTAAGGAAATAGACCAACTAATCACATGAAAAATATTATGACTTCTAATACAACCCGTAGTCAAAAACTAATTAAAATTAATAAATTATGATGTGCAAATAAAATATATATTACAAAACTGAATTTATACTTTCATATTTTTTTGCATAAATTTATTAAGTCTTGCTACTAACAGATTACTAAAAATAAACTTAATAAAATAAATAAATTGCTGTAGATTGTTTTTTTTTTAAAAAGCATGATAGATACGTGCAATCAATTTTTACCAATCATCATCCTAGGTAACCTAGATTAGAAACCATTGACGTTTGTTAAGTTTTGCTACTAACAGATTAATAAAAATAAATTTAATAAAATAAATAAATTAGCGCAAGATTGTTCTCTTAAAAAGCATGATAGGTACGTGCAATCAATTTTTACCAATCATATCACCCTAGGTAACCTAGATTAGGAATTTTTACCAGTACTCTGAAAAAACCACTTCTGCGTGAATGAAAAAACCAATTCTGTTTATAATATATTATGATGTGCAAATGAAAGATATATTACAAAACTGAATTTATTCTTTCATATTTTTTGAATAAATTAATTAAGTCTTGCTACTAACAGATTAATAAAAATAAACTTAATAAAATAAATAAATTAGCTGTGGATTGTTTTTTCTTAAAAAGCATGATAGATACGTGCAATCAATTTTTACCAATCATCACCCTAGGTAACCTAGATTAGAAACCATTGACGTGTGTTAAGTTTTGCTACTAACAGATTAATAAAAATAAATTTAATAAAATAAATAAATTAGCTGTAGATTGTTTTTTCTTAAAAAGCATGATAGATACGTGCAATAAATTTTTACCAATCATCACCCTAGGTAACCTAGATTGGAATTTTTTACCAGTACTCCTCTATAAAAACCACTTCTGCGTGAATGATAAAACAATTCTGTTCATAACAGTATTTCCAAAAGTTCTCTCAAGATTTCAAGTTCTCGATAGAGTAAATCAGTAAGTGTTTATGATTTAGAATTTTTAAAATAAACATTCTCTTTTTTGATAAAAAATGTGTTAATTTGAAGATATATAATTCGAAAATATTGAAAAAATCATTTTTTTTATTTTTATATTTATCAAGTAAAGATTACAAGTAAAGATTTTGTAAAGATTTTTTTGATAATAATTTGAAAATGAGATATTTGAGAGAATTATTAGATTGTACTTAATACACTTTGAAAACCAAGTAAAATCAGAATTTAGTAATTATTAATATTAAATGTTTTTTTTTAAATATATTCTTATACCTTTTAGGGTAAGATTTAAAATTTTAAAAAAAAAAAAATTAAGAAAAAAATATTATTTGAAGTTATTTATTATTTATAAAGCAAAGAGCACAATTGATCCTAATACTTTTTTTTTTGTTAGAGTGAAGAGATGAGATTTTGGTGTATGATTAATTTTTTTTTTTTAAATGAGTAAAAAGTGACAATTTAAGATATATTTATTTATTTGTTACATATTTTTATAAAGTAATTTGTTCTTTGATTTATGTTCTTGTAGTTAGTTTTCTTTGTTCTTCGGTTTAGTTTTTCTTTGATTTATGTTCTTCTTTAAGTGATATTTTTTTGATAATAGTTTGAAAATGAGATATTTGAGAGAATTATTAGATTGTACTTAATACACTTTGAAAACCAAGTAAAATCAGAATTTAGTAATTATTATTATTAATGATATTAAATGTTATACCTTTGAGCGTATGATTGAAAATCATTAAAAATAAAAAAAACAAATATTAAAAATTTTAAAATACAAATTTTGTAAGTATTTTCAAAAATTATTTTTCGGATTAATTAAAGAAAGTAAAAAAATAAAATTAAAAAAAAAACAAATTAAGTAAAATTTATAATATTAGTTAAAATTTCTAAAAACAAAAAGTAAACAGTAAAATGTTAAAATTAAAAACTGGGTAAGTAGTTTTAGAAAGTATTTTCGAATTAATAAAAGAAACTAAAAAGAATTAAAAACATTTTTTTCTGAAAAGTGACAATTTGGGAAATATAATTCGAAAATACTGAAAATTCTTTTTTTTTAGTTTTTATTTAAAATATTTTTTTGGGATAAATAAATATAATTCGAAAATATTGAAAAATCTTGATGTTTGTTTTCAATGTACCTAGTTTATTACGTTTTGAATTAAATATGTGGTGCGCTGATGTTAAACTAAAAAAAGTTCAGGAAAGGGTAATAATATTGAAAATTTCTTTTTTAATTTTTATTATTTTTATATTTATTTATTTATATATTTATTAAGTAAAAGCACATTTTTTTCTTATTTATTGTTGTAAAAAAAGTTATTTTTTTGTGATAAAAAATTGAAAAGGAGATACTTGAGAGAACTATTAGATTATACTTAATACATTTTTTTGAGATTGTGGGTAATTTTGGTAAAAACAGTAACTCTATTTTAATAGAATAGAAAATATCTGTCTTTTTACATTATAATAACAACCATTATTGTTGGAAAAATAATAGCAACCATTATTTATTAATTTAATGAATTTATCTTCAAAAGGTTAACAGATTTCTTAGAATTAATAAAAGAATAGCAACCATTATTTATTAATTTAATATTATATATGTGAGGCCAAATATTTGTAAGATAAACACATCAACTAAAACTTTTAAAAAATTATAATTAATCCTTCAATGAGTTTTTATAGATGGCTATCAGTGATAAATCACTGGAGTTCTCGGTTTCGCCTATTTGGGTGATTGTCTTCGCTGGGCTGTGCGGAGCCTTTCTCTTGGGCTTGCTCGTCTACTACTGCTGGAGACGCCGCCAGGAAAACACTTCCCAAATCACTCCTACCGAGGATATTGAGATGGCTGATATCTAATATGTTTTTTTTTATTATTAAAATAAAATATTGTGTATTTATATTGTGTATTTGCATATGAATATGATTTCGAAATTGAATAAAGAAATCATCCTTAGCATAAAACAAACTCAAACATCCTTGAAAGTTGAAACAGAAACATCATTAGCATAAAACAAACTAAAAGTCTGAAACTTTATAGATAAAGATAGTATGTTCTTCTTTCCAATTTCATAAAGAAGATAACCTGCAAAAGAAAGCAGAGACTTAGAATTTGGACTGTTCAAGGAGTCAAGTATCAAGGATTCGATACTTTTGTACTGTTCATCCTCCACCCACCTAAAACATCGAATGGAATTCCAAGAGAATTGGGTTTAGGACTTTCTACCATCTCCTTCAAGTATAGCTCCAAATTAGTGATTGAATCCTGAAATCCCAACTTGTTGACCATATACTTGTACGGAGAATCCATCCTTTCATAACCATACCCATGTTCAAAAGAATCAACGGCAACAACCCCTTCTTGTGACTCTTGACAACTCGTTTATATGCCCATGACTAATGACTTATATTGCTACTACTAACAAATGACAATTCGTTTTGATTATTTGAACAATAGAGATGTAACCGCGTTGTTGCTGTAGACCTTCTTTAATTTCTAGATAAAATTTCAAACATTTCTTTAACTTCTTATTTATGAGTCTGAATTTGAAATTGTGAATTAAATGTTAATATTTGTAAACATGGCAAAATCTAAAAATAAAATCACCTTCCTACTCTAAAGAAAGGGGTGCTAGATATGCACCAAAAATCCATCAAACAATTCCTTCGCGTTTTGCTTATGAAACCCGGTTGAGAGGATTAGGGTTCGTGTTCTTCTTTCTCCTTCTGCGTTCTCAAAGGAAAAACGATGGAGTTTCGAGCTATTGATTAGCTCACATTTATTGACATAAAGAAATTAAACAATATAAAAGATATTTTTTGTGAGGCCAAATATTTGTAAGATAAACACATCAACTAAAACTTTTATAAAATTATAAATTTGCATTGATCTTTTAGCTAGAGGTCTCGACGAGGGGTAATTTTTCAATAATGTTTATTGTGAGGGCTAAAACTCACATCTAGGTTTTTAGTAATAAGTTAGGTTTAGGGAGGAAATTGTGGGTCGAATCCCGTAAGACTTGTATGAATGAATATGCTTGTTTATATTGATTTTGATAAGAAATGAGTTTACAAAGATGATCTTGATGATCTAGATGATCTAATCAAAATTACAATGATGATTTGAGATGATTACAATGAATGAAAAATGTTTTTTAGGTCTAAAAATGAGTCGAGAGGATATTTTCTCTGATTTCCTTCTCCTCCTTAAATAGCTATGAGTTATGTTTGAATAATCCTAACTAACTTCCGAGATTTTCTCCGTGAGATGGGGGATTATCAACAGTCCCCCTTTGACCGGGTTTTGCGCATCCAGTCCTGAGCTGATCCTCTTAGCTCTTTCCGAATGAGGTCCGGACCTCTTTTCCGTGACCTGTTTTATTAACGTTTCTCCTTTAGCAAACAGCCTCCGGCTTCTTTTTAGCTCTTTCTTTAAGCGATTAATTGGTAATGGGCTTATTGCGGCCCGTCGTTAGCTCTTATTGCTCGAGCCCATTATTCTCAGCTAGCGTCATATTCGGGCCCCACAGTTGCCCCCAGCTTTCGAGATCCTCTTTTCTCTGAACCTAAAGCTTAGCCGCCTGATCACTATCTCTTTTGTTGGGATAACAGTTATTTTATATTACGTTTAGGATACGCGTGACCTTAATCCAACGATCCTGATTTTGTTTGGTAAGATAAATGGCCAAGATTAAGACGTTTGAACAGTTTTATCCTTGATTTTCGAGATATGACGTGATATAAAGTTGCAGTCATTAACTGCAACTTTTCACCACCACCCCA
>JABAYD010007632.1:0-11791 GCA_014822095.1 Diplotaxis tenuifolia | reverse complement strand
TTTACTTTTAAACATAATCAACCTAGCATAATCACTTAGAATTGCATCTTTTGTGTTCCTTAGCTCCTCGTGGATTCGATCCCTAAGTATTACAACTGAACCTCTTATTTGAGAGAGTAATTCACTCATTAGGGTCATTTGAGTGATATCACATATCGACCGATGAAACCAGCCAGATATCGATCGACATCACTTCAAAGCCAACAATATATTGTCTCTTCGCTGTGTCGAATGATTGCTCTACCCATCGACTGATAAGATGATGTCGATATTTATCGACATCACTTCATCAACAACGATCGTTTGTCACGTCATTGTGTTGATTGATACTTACATCATCGGTCAGGTATATCGTTAATACTTGTTACATTGAGTCCTTATGATTTAGTTTTTTCTCATCCGTCCGGCTGAGTTACACTGTGGACAATGTAATTAAAGTCTTGGGGGATGTTTACTGATATTAGTTTGTTCATGAGTCATATAAAATGTTTTCAAAAATAGTTTTTTTAGTCAAGAAGAGGATTGTGATCGTTTTGAATTTTTACTTATTATCTAACCAAACTATAGCACCTTTCTTAGATTTACTGATTGCAGAGTGTACTAGAGATACTAAAGTGGATCATCCTTCCATTATATCACACTTGCTTAGAAAGTTTGAAGGAACTGAAGCAGACCTCCAACCTTAATCTGACTAATTTTCTTGATTTGGGGTTTGGCATACATTGGATCGGATTCCTCTTCAAAGTTTGGAAGGTAAAAACTCTGTGTGTTTCTGATTCCCTTCTCTCTCTCTCTCTCTCTTCAGCATTTACAAATAAAAGATTGAGATGATTTCTTGAGGTGCAGAGGGGTAGGTACATTACCAATGACCCCACTATTTTAATTCAAATGAATGATCACACATCGATGGAAGCGAGTAGGTACATTACCGATGACTCCATTATTCACCTACATCGTTGTCAAAAAGAAAAAAAAAAGAGAAAAGAAAAAAGATAGAAAAACCAATAAGATGAGCAAGATGGAATGCATTATCACCTGTCTCTGTTCATTGGCATTGAGTTATAAAAAGATCCATAGAAGAGAGAAACGGGAAAAGAGAAGGGATTAGAGAAGAGTACTTGTGTGTTCAGATACTTGCAGGGGTAAGAGTCCATGTGTCCACTGATCGATACTCCAGGTAAAGCCTGCTTATTTATTTTATGCAAGAAATGAGGTTCATAGAGGGGTGAGTCAAGCTAGTATTTGCTAAGTTGTTGGTAGAATGGAATTGGTTGCTAAGCTAGGATATGGTATATAAAGTATCCATGAGATTAGCACTTATTTGATGTGGTTACAATATTGTAGAGGTGATGATTCTGAGTTTTAAATTTATGAGAGTCCCTGTTGTTTTCAAACATTTTTCAGAGAGACTGCCCGTCTGTTGCGGGAACCGAAATTCGCACTGTCGATTTTCCGTACAATAAGGAAACTTAAGAAACCCTAATTTTCCAGAGGTCCCGGATATCTCCGGGAGCCAACGACAAGTAACCAAATAAATGCGGAAAATATGAAAAACATGATAAACAAATTTATAAAGAAAGTTGATCTTATTTCGAATCCGCACAAAAGCGTTGTGATTATTACAAGTGATCGCAAAGCTTTGGCCGCAAGAGCTGTCAACGAGTTATCGAGTTCTAGCAACGGAAAACCTTAAACCTAGTCAAGTCGCAGCTCAATGACAAAAGATGAAAAAGATATGAAAACGGGTTTTGATTGATTTTGGACTGAACCTTATGAAAGTCTGCCTACGTACCCCTTTCGAGGATCAAGCCAAACGTAGATTATTTGCTAGTGTTGGACAAGAGATCGAACTGCCTGGGCGAGTTCGTCTAGTAATTGAGTGCCAGTCATAAAAACCAAACTTGTCGAGAATAAAACCTAAGTTTCTAAATGCAGAGAGTTCTAAGCCTAGAAAAGTTGTAAAAGTTCATCTTCTTTTTGGGCTTCGACCTTCCCCTTATATACTCCTCCTCTGGGCAGTTTCGTTTTTCCTTTTCCGCCTGGATTCGTGTCTATCGAAAATCTTCCATTTATCTCCCATCTTCATATTTATCCTTGAAAAACTTATATTTATCTCCAAACTTGACAAGTATATTCTCATGCACACAATGGATAAATCGTCTCCACATCTTTGGGCTAGATTTCTTCTAAAGTCGTATGTGGGCCATTTATCGCGTATTAGGACCTTTCGGGCCATTTTGCGTCTAAGCCGTTGTACGATTTTAGACGGGATCGTTCCATGATACTATGTCGTTTTTATAGAACATCTTGACTCAATCCTATAGGTTGGTAACCTTCGGTGTTTCGTTCAACCGTTGTCGTTTTATACGATTTACTCGAGTCTTTACGAGAAAACAAATCTTTAGCGGTTTTTATCGTAAAGTCCCAACTATAATACAGATTGAGACAAAATGAGGGGCATTCCGATCAGGGTTCATATTATGATTGATTCGAGGGACATATGCCTTGTGTCTTGGCAATGCGGATGGTGACGTTCGGCTCGGCTGGTATCGGACCGGACGACTTGGCCAGCTCGTCGGCTCGGCGAGCTGGACGGTACGGTAAGCTCGCCAAAACAGCAAGCAAGTTGAGCTTGGCCAGCTCAACAGCCGGCGAGCTGGACGTCTTGTTCCAACTCGCCCGACAGTCGAGCTGGACGTCTTGTTCCAGCTTGCTCGGTCGACGAGCTAGTTTGGCTTGGCCAGCTTGCCGGCCGGCGAGCGAGCTGGTTTGGCTTGGCCAGTTCGCCGGCCGGCGAGCTGGACGGCTTGTTCCAGCTCGCCCGGACAGCGAGTTGGTTTGACTTAGCCAGGTCGCCGGCGGGTGAGCTGGTTTGGCTTGGGCTGCTCGCCGGCCGGCGGGCTGGACGTCTTGTTCCAGCTCGCCCAGATGGCGAGCTGGTTAGGCTCAGCCAGCTCGCTGGCTTGGCAAACTGGATGGCTACGGCCGTCTCGCTAGCCCGGCGATCTGGACGTCGCGGCCGATCTTGTTAAGCTGGTGTATTGGATGTCCTTGATTTTTTGTGCGATTGTTAGGTTTACGGAGTTCCTGTGTTCAGAAAGTTTTTAGAATTCTTTCCAATTTGTCCTCGTATCTTTGACAAACCTATTATGAACTTTGCGGAGAGTTTTGGTTGTGGATTCCATCGTAACCTAGTTTTACGCCAACATATGTAACTTCGTATCTCCGTAGAATGACAATAGTTTTCTTGTATGCTTTTTCCGATATTTTTAGCCATTGATTTCGTCGTGACCAATTTTGATCCCAAATGTTAGCCCTCCAGCTCGTTAGAACATTTAGCTTCCAGCGTGAGGTTCTAGCGAGTGGTTAGACAATTTTAGGAAAGTTAGGCAAAATTCATGGTTGAAAATTTCCGTTGAAAGTGGTCTGCCCTCTCTCATTGGAATGGAAAGCGGTAGGATTGGGGCTGCGCCTAGTGAAGGCTGGCTACGTACCCTCTTGAAGGGATCAAGCCTTTCGTAGTTTGTCTTACAATTAGGGTTCGTACGACCTGTTTTCAGTGAGAAATTTACAGTCCAGTTATGCATAGGGATTATCTAGCACGACGATGTCGATGGTGCTTTGTATCAGCCACGGGAATTGCCTCGTAGGCTGTTTGTTTTGGCCAAGTGCGGCCACTATATTTTTTGGACCGGCCGTATGTAGCTTCGAGTCCATCCCACTTTGTGTTTCGCGTTTTAAGAGCGGATTTGTATTCATATGAACCTGGAGGGAAGAATATGAGTTGTCATCTTATAGTCTAACTCTTTTCCTAGATCGTCTTATTCGTTTTCTCGTTGTAGGATATTTAGAATGTCGTGAGCGTTTAGATATGAATGAAGAGACATGCATGTAGGATCTCATTTCATGCCTTGAGACGTTAGAGACTAGTGTGTTGGGTTTAGGGTAAGACCTAGGTTAACTTTCGGTTTTAAGGCTTTGCGATGACTAATCGACGTTCATTTTGCCTGTTACAATTTTAACCTGATTCCGTACCGATTTAAAGTCCGCGATAGGTTCTCCGCTTATATGACTTGTCTGGTACAAATCGAACATCCCAGAAGGTGCTGACCAAAATTTGGATTTCTTTATAGCGATATTACTCTTGTGTCGAGTGTATGAGAGCTATCTCTGTGAGATAACTTAAGTTTGTTTAGGACTGTTGCAAGTTTTTTTGTGATCAGCAACAAACATAGGTGGTAGATGTTACCGCTTCTTGGACCTTCGCGAAGGATATGTATGTTAAGAAATTTTGTATCTTGTTGGGTCATCCAAGAAAGTGATTTTATCGAGGAAGGTATTTTTGTCGAAAAACTGTTCTTCAGGCGTCTGCGACGTCTCGCAATGCCGAAGATTAGTTTTTCTTTCATATGTCGCGTTTTGTGTTTGAAACGTTCGCGGGCTTGAAGATGTTACGCGGTGTTGCAAGGGTTTTGTCTTAACCCAGCTTTGCAGGAACACGTTGGTTTTTTTGCGGACATTCGCAGCCAAAACTTATGTTCCTATTTGGATATTAAGTAGTTTGATTTATGCTAGAGCAATTAGGACCGAGGAGTCACGCATATAGATCTTAGTCGATTTTTGACAAGTTTACATTATCCGCTGAATGTTTTGGATTGGCGTGAAGGTTGTACTCAACCGCATAGCCGAGGACATAGTTGGGAAAGGATTAGACCATGACAATTTTGTGCTATCAATAAGGTCAATCAGTTAGAATCGTCCTGAAAGGAGATGTTTTATCCTAACTTGGTTTCGAAGTGAAGCGTGATTGGTCAAGGGCCAAGTAGTGTTTCTCGAAATTGATATGCCAAGTATGTCCGTGGTCATAGAAATTTTTTTCCATTTTAGGTTTGATTTATACGATGAAACTTCCGCATAATCATTCTTTTATTCGTATGGAAGTTGTTTCATTTTTATATGAGGGAGATAAAGTCTAAGAAGCTCGATGCAGAGCCCGTACGGAGTCAGTTGCGGGTTTCTTTCATGCTTGGATGTATTTGAGGGGAATGAGAGCGGATGCCCGTGAGCCGCATGGCTTAAAGAATGAGATTTTTCAGATCGTGGTGCGAGGAAACAAAGTTTAGATTGGTCGTCCAATGTCTGATCGTACATCTTGGTTTTTCCTGTAAGGATAGTATTTTCGTAAAATATGTTACGTTTACTTTCGAAAGTTCTGTCGTATGACATGATCCTTACTATACAAAGGATTGCTTGCATAAGTAACAGGCGACGAATTTATTAAATTGACATGACGCATGGAGATGTCAACGTTTCCGCAGATTTTTGAGAAACCTTTCCGCTTTGTTTTTGATTCTTCGCTGATAGTTTCTTATAGTCACTCACAGAGCTTTACCAAAGGTTATTTCACCGAGAACAAGCCGCAAAACGTTTTAGCGGGCTTCTTGAGCGGAATGAATCACTTGACCAGCAATAGGATCCGTCGGTGAGCAGGGAGGACGTGTTCTCTATTGCTGCTTCTTGTGCTCTCGATTTTTCTTTGTCGCAAATGTTCTTGATATTATTCCGTGACTCACTTGGTTCAACGGAAAATGAGAGCAATGCTTTGATGCCTAAAGATTTATCGTCTAATTTTTTTATTCTTATACGAAACTTTTTTTATCAAGTTGGAAAAGATCTTTATGACTTGAGAAAATCATCGAGTTTCACTCTGAAGTTTGGCATAGGCTTTCGAAACGCATGATTGCGATTAAAGATGCTGTATAGTCCATGAGATTATTTTCCAAATGGTTTGGATCAGTTCCTAGCGTTTAGACAAATCTTAGATTATCGTTTGCTTTTGGGATGATCGACAATCTGGGTCGATTAAAGACCATGGTGGATTGATGATGACTTAGAGTATGTCAGTTTTACGAAAATTTCTAGGTACGATCGGTTTTAAGATGACGTTTGTGTCTCTAGTTCTTTCTTTCTTTAGGAAATGAGATGAGTACGCTTAAATGCATGGCGATCGTTTCTTGATTGTACGAGAGATTAGATTGGTTTTCGAGTTCTGCCTGAACAGTTAGATAACAATAGATCGAGATAGACAAAATTGCCTATGACTTACCATGCTAGACTATCCACTTAAATTCTAAGTTCCCTAGGTTTTACGACAGTTTGCAAGACGTTTTCATTCCTTGCCTACGAAAAATTAGGAGTCTAATAAAAATTTTAAATTAGGCATACCTTAGTTTCATCGATGATGCCTCTTCTTCGTTCTTCGTCTTTTGACTTATTATCGTATGAATCGGTTTTCGACAAAACACCAAGGACAATATCGGAGTGAGGAAGGGCTTTCAGCATCGGATTTTATGTTCTTGTTTCTTCGTACTGCTGGTTATACTTAACGGACTAGGTATGCTTCGGCAGAATTTTGTAAAACAGAATTGCGTTTAGAGAGTTCAAATCTCTCGTATAGTTTAGGCAACTTTGGCGTTGATTCAATAATGGCTGTTTTAGATGATCGATTCAAACTTATACGAGAAAGCAACTATTTGCGGTTTTTATCGTAAAGTTTCAACGGTTCCTCTGATTGGGACAAAACAAAAAACATTTCGATCAAGATTCGAGATAGAAGCTCAAGTTGGTGTCCAACTTGCCAGGTGGCGAGTCGGTAAAGCTTGTCCAACTTGCCCACTGGCGAGTCGGTGAGCACAGTCCCGATTCGTCGAGCCAACTTGTTTTTATCATAAAATCTCGACGAAAACTCCGATTGAGACAAAACTAAAAGCAAAGCGATTATCGTTTGGAGTATGACCAGGCTTGGCAAGTTCCATCGGGGCAAGGTCCATCGGGGCAAAGTCATTGCCTCGAGGGCGAGGAGAAAGGCCGACCAGCTCACCAAGACGGCAAGCTGGTTTGGCGAGTTGGACGTCACGTTTCAGCTCACCAAGTCGGCGAGCTGGTTTGGCTCAGCCAGCTCACCCGCTTGGAGAGCTGGACGTTAAGGACTCTCGGGGGAAAATAGTGCTACGAGGGCGAGGAGAAAGGCCGACCAACTCGCCAAGATGGCGAATTGGATGGCTTGGCCAACTCCGCGAGTAACCTAGGGTTTTTTCCACGAGTAACCTAGGATTTTTCCACGAGTAACCTAGGGTTTTTACGCAGTTTCTGGGACTGCAAGTTTTCTTTTTCCGAAATTTTCCCGGAAAACGTCGTTTGGTCAACCCATACGTAATGAGATTTGTTCAACTCGAAAATAAGAAAAACATTACGGGGTTTGATAGTTTTTATCGTTGCCCTTTGCGTTTAGAGAGAGAAATTGCGAGCTTATTTTGTTGCTCTTCCGGTGGCGAAAAGTCGGGATTAGGTTTTTGATTTTGTTAAGTACTACAACGTTTGCGTGAGCGTTAGCTATAGGAGCGGTCACAGCTGGAGTTGTTTTACCAGCATTTTCGTGAGCTGTGACTATGTCTTTCATATATCCAGATATCGTTTTGGTCAAGCGTTTTTGAGGCTATGAGTTAGAGTAATCCGTACCCCCTACTT
Organism: Diplotaxis tenuifolia; assembly: GCA_014822095.1. Taxonomy (NCBI): domain Eukaryota; kingdom Viridiplantae; phylum Streptophyta; class Magnoliopsida; order Brassicales; family Brassicaceae; genus Diplotaxis; species Diplotaxis tenuifolia. The sequence goes on along the minus strand of JABAYD010007632.1, from coordinate 4,264 downwards.
CTAGCGCCAAACTGTGGGAACTGAAATTCCCACTGTCGATTTTCCGTAAAATAAAAAAACTTAGGAAAACCTTAATATTCCAGGGGTCCCGGATCTCTGCGAGAGCCAACGACAAGTAACCAAATAAATGCGGAAAATATGAAAAACATGATAAAACGATTTTATAAAGAAATTGGATCTTATTTCGAATCCGCATAAGAGCGTTGCGATTATTACAAGAGATTGCAAAGCTTTGGTATCCGCATAAGAGCGTTAAGATTATTACAAGAGATTACAAAGCTTTGGTAGAGCTAGACAAGAGATCGAACTGCATGGGCGAGTTTGTCTAGTAATTGAGTGTCAGTCACAGAAACCGAACTTGTCGAGAATAAAGCCTAAGTTTCTAAGTGCAAAGAGTTCTAAGTCTAGAAAAGTTGTAAAAGTTCCTCTTCTTCTTGGCTTCGACCTTCCCCTTATATACTTCTCCTCTAGGCAGTTTAGTCTCCCTTTTTCCGACTTGATTCGTGTCTATCAGAAATCATCAATTTATCTCCATCTTCATATTTATCCTTGGAAAACTTCTCTTTATCTCCAAACCTGACATTTATCTTCTACTGCACGCAATGGATAAACCGTCTCCACATCTTTGGGCTGGATTTCGTCTAAAGTCGTAAGTGGGCCATTTATCGAGTTTTAGGACATTTCGGGCCGTTTTGCGTCTTAGCCGTTTTAAGATTTTAGACGGGATCGTTCCATGATTCCATGTCGTTTTTATAGAATATCTTGACTAAATCCTATAGTTTGGTAACCTTCCATGTTTCATTTAACCATTGCCGTTTTATACGATTTACTCGAGCCTTTACGAGAAAATAAGTCTTTAACGGTTTTTTATCGTAAAGTCCCAACGATAATACTGATCGAGACAAAATGTAGGGTGTTCCGATCACAGTTCAGAGTATGATTGAGTCGAGGGGCATATGCCATGTGTCCAGGCAATGTGGATGGTGACGTTCGTCTCGGTCGGTATTGGACCGGACGACTTAGCAAGCTCGTCGGCTCAGCAAGCTGGACGGTACGGTCAGCTCGCCAAAACAGCAAGCGGGTAGAGCTTGGCCAGCCCACCGGTCGCTGAGCTGGGCGTCTTGTTCCAGCTCACCGGCGGACGAGCTGGTTTGGCTTGGCCAGCTCGCCGGCCGGCGAGCTAGACGTCTTGTTCCAGCTCACCGGTCGGCGAGCTGGACGTCTTTTTCCAGCTCGCCCGGACGGCGAGCTAGACGTCTTGTTCCAGCTTGCCCGACCGGCGAGCTGGTTTGGTTTGGCCAGCTCGTCGACGCGCGAGCTGGTTTGGCTTAGGCAGCTCGGCGGCCGGTGAGCTAGACGTCTTGTTCCAGCTCACCCGGCCGGCCAGATGGTTTGCTTGGCCAGCTCGCTAGTCGGTGAGCTGAACGTGTTGTTTCCGCTCGCCCGGTCGGCGAGCTGGTTTGGCTTGTCCAACTCGTCCGGCCGGTGAGCTGGTTTGGCTTGTCCAGCTCGCCCAGACGGCGGCTGGTTTGGCTCGGCCAGCTCACCGGCTTGGTAAACTGGATGGCTACGGCCGTCTCGCTAGCCCGGCAAGCTGGACGTCACTGTCGATCTTGTTAAGTTAGTGAATTGGATGTCCTTGATGTTGTTTTTGCGACTATTAGGTTTATTGAGCTCATGTGTTCGAAAAGTTTTTAAAATTCCTTCCGATTTGTCCTCGTATCTTTTACAGACCTATTTTGAACTTTGCGGAGAGTTTTGGTCGTTGATTCCGTCTAACCGAGTTTTACTCCAACATCTGTAACTTCGTATCACCGTAGAATGTCTACAGTTTTCTTGTATGCTTTTTCCTGGACTTTTAGCTGTTGATTCCGTCGAGACCGATTTTGACCACAACATATGTTTTGCTTGAGGACAAGCAAAAGAGTAAGTCTGGGGGAGTTGATATACCATGGGTTTGACCCACTTTTAGCCTTGGTATATATGTGTTTTAAGATATAATTATTATGTTTTAGAGTCTTTTTTAGAGTATTTACAGGTCCAGGGACGATTTGGAGGAACGTGGTGATTTTGGTGTCTTTTTGAGCTTTCGAGTGCAGAACTGCACAGACGCGTCAGATGTTTAGCTATGGATGGAGACCATCCCACCATTAGATTGTGCCCACAGTTTGACAAGAGATATAGCTTTGAGTTAGATAGCCATTGTTGACGGCTACGCTTAGTGGGTTGATTATATTATATGGCAGAAGAAAGCCTAGAAGCCACACAAAGTTACCAAATAGCCATTTTTGACGGCTACGCTTTCTTTACCTTTACTTTGTTCTTGTTCTTAGTTCTAAGAGAAAGGGAAAACTCCATCAGAGTCCTCCTGGAACTCTTTTTGTTTCTTTATTGCTTTTATATATTATATATATTCATCTATGATTTATGTGACAAACTTCATGTCTGAAAAGATCCACCTGTTAGGTTTAGGATTTAAATAAGTTAAGGGGATTAGCCTCAACTATAGGATTGCTAGTAGTGATATTTATTAATATGATATTCTTAATGCTTATGTTCTAGGATCGCTACCTAGAAACCTGATCTTTGGATTTGCTAGAGATATTGTCTGTAACTAATTTTATTGAGCTAAAATTTGTTAGGTTATAGCGAGAGAAATAGTCTAAGGGTCTTAGTGAGCATTGTTCAACCCGCGCATAAAGCTTAACTAGAAGCGCTTCGATCGATATCATGAAAGCCTAATCGATCACCGGAGCGAAAGGTGCATCGATCGATATTCCTAGAGAATAATCGATCGACACTGCTATTAATCGAACAAACTTGTTTGGGTCACTAGATCTAGTTAATAGACGAGTCCAAAAGGCAAAAACTGATGATTTGTTATTAAGTAGTTGAGCTCTTTAATATCATACAAACAATTGTTTAGCTCCTATAGGATTATATGCCCTACCTGAATAAAAAACCTAAGTATAACAACTATCCTTCCATCAAACAACTCTCTGCCAAGCTGAACAATTGTCTTGTTCACCATGTTTACTACTTTATTTATTACTTTATTTTCTATTTACTGCTTTATAACTATAAACTATTGTTAGCCTAACTTAATCGTAAACTGTTTTGATGTAGTGTGTGTCTTGGCTTCTTGTGGATTCGATCCCTAAGTAATACAACTAAAAGTTTTATTTGAGAGAGTAAAGTCACTTCTTAAAGTAATTTGAGTGATATCAATACGCTGCATCAAGAAGATTGTGCACAGTTGAAACTAAATGAAGTGGATAAGGGAAAACTGATTCTGGTTTATTGAACCAGAAAAGTTCGTCACAAGGTCTTAGTTTAATACCAGAGTCATATTCTATTATCCCAGCGTTATCCAATACTAAAGTTGCGATTAAATGTTGTAACTCTGCACCAAGAAAAAAAAAATATTTTGAAAAGAAAATAGATGCCAACCGACGCTTTATAGACAAGGAAAAAAAGAGAAATATAAAACAAAAATTAGTTTTTACAGCTATAGAAATGATCGTTGTTCAGAAAAAAATTTGATCATGCATTAGCACATCCATAAACGTTTAAACCACATAAGGGAGTAAAAATCAATTGCAAGTTACATTGAGAAGATTACTCACAATTAAAAACAGAGAAAAGCAGCAACGAAATCATCATGGTGGGAGTTGATGCATCATAGAATTGTCCTTTCTGATTTTGGAACGTTGAGGTTGTTCATTGCAGGCCACAAACACGTATATAAGCGGAGATCAAGCGGTGACCTTGAATTTATGGGAGAGGGTTGGAGGAATGGTACAAACAATGTAAATGCTAGGATTAGTGTATCAAATAGACGAAAACGGAAGCCGTTACGGAGGCATAGATCAGGCATTGTGAGATATGAAGAGGCGCTATGAATCGACGTCGGAGCTCCAACAGTAGAACGAATAAAACACGAAACTTCTGAGACTAAAAGTGTATAAAGTCTATATCATTAAACAATACAAACATACAGCCCATTAAAATCAGATGACACTTGGCGATTTTTGCTCCTATAGAAATAAAAAATGGTATTTTATTTATAAAGATTTTCACTATTAGCCAAGAGAAACTAGTAACAAAACTAAATTGGTGAACTAAACTAGTAACAAGAGAAACTATTACTTTTTATTATTTATTATTTTATTTACTATTGTTTCAGTTATTAAAAATGGGCAATTTGCCAAATAACCATAGCAAAATTAAAAATTAAGAAAATAACCATAAGGGATGTGATGTG
>JABAYD010007600.1:0-17135 GCA_014822095.1 Diplotaxis tenuifolia | reverse complement strand
CCACAATTTCAGCTGACTGGTGGTGCTTAGGTGGTGCGCTTGGGCTTTCATGAGTTTTGACCAGCTATGCATTACCTGGTACACTGATTACATTGAGTTACTCATCGTAGACATGTGCCATGAAATGGAAAAAAACCTATATCATACACACCCTGTTTTGACCAGCTATGCATTGGGAAGAAGGTATGTGCGTAAGATCCTTGTTTTGCATGCAGTTCCCTTGAAGCTCGTCCTAGTGACCATAATAAAGAAAAACTCTCAAGCAAAACTGGAGATGTCTAGAGCACGGACATGACAACATTGATGATAAGCATACGTTGGAAGGTGTTCCAAATATTTGGGAATGTTTCCCACAGAGAAGTTGTATGAAAAGTCTGCTACTTTCAATAGAGAATACTTCACAAACCAGCATTATTTGCACTTGAATTTGAAGAAACCTAGTAAACCAAAAAAATCCCGAAGTCAAAGAACTTTTTCATCTTTTGCTTCTTGAACTAATAGCTAAACTTACATTTTTTGAACGGTTAGCCAGATGGTCCATCAGCAAGAGAGGGCCTATTCATGTCGATATGAAGATCTTTAAGTTCTTGAGGCGGCTTTCCCGTCAAACCATTGGAGTGGAGGTTTCTGCAATTGCTAAACAAAACTATCGTCTCAACAACTCATCTTTTTAAAAATGTATGAAAGCACCAGTTTGGTTGCTGAAAAGGTTGATCTTTTGTATTACCATAATGCTGGACAAACTCCCAATCTCCACTGGTATTGGTCCCATGAGATGATTGTTTCCCTAGTCCAAGATCTTTAGACTCTTCAACTTTCCTATCTCCTTTGGTATTGTCCCCATTTTTGAATCTAATTTTACCTTGATGCTTTATCGTAGCCATCCTCTTATCTTTAAGAAGCTTGCCTAAAATAAAAACATGCTCTCGCTGATCAGTTAACTTCTTGCCTAATAACCAAACATAACATCAAAAAGTTGAACAAAAAAAGAACAAAGAAACAAATCGGTTTCTCTAAGGTGTTAGTTCTTTCAGTGAGGCTGTGGCTATTTGTTGCCTGAACCATTCTAGCTGAACCTGAATGAAATCTTTGAGTGTCTCATGAGGCTTTGCATCGTCATTACTGTCAGATTTACCATCACACTTCTATATTAAGTTTTTACTGCGCGTCATGTCTTCCATCTCCTATTTAGTGATGTGGACTTTCGTTGAAAGAGAGAACAATTTTTAGTCAAAGGCATAAAAAAGCAATGTGTTCTTCGATTGATGAATGGTCCTACTATGAATTTCTTATGGTAGATAAAATTGTAATTCTTTTAATAGAGTATTAAGTTCTTCCTCATAGGGAAAAATGAAAAATGAAGTCTTCTCAGATACCTACCAGAGCATCACTACATCCAATTATGCATCCATTATTCTCTTATAATAGTATCATCCATTAACGCAGAAACTTTACTCTAAAGTCTAAACATTTTCATAATCAACACTTGGTATTTAACATATCACTTTATCAGTTTCTCCTAGCAGGCAATTTCATAGCAAAAAGAAAAAGACAACTACCCAGGCCTGACAGACAAAGGCGCAACCTTGATCGCATAACAACAAGTTGTTATTAACAACTATATCAACAATAGTTTCATGTCATCATATCTCCAAACAATATACTACAACGTTATGTATGTTAGCATCCCTTATTCTCATCCACACAGTATCCCAGAGAATCAAATTAAAGCATAAACTCTACTCTAAACACTTTCGTAGTCAATCCTCAGTAACATATCACTTTATCAGTTTCTAGCAATTTCATAGCAAAGAATAGAATGTGATACAATTATTCAGTCAAGACAGATAACAGCACACCTCTGATCTCTACGAAAGCATTTTGTTGCTTCCTCTATGCTTTTTATTTTCTTCCCAATAGGGGAGAAGCACCGGCCAGACTTCAAATCCGAAAAATACTCTCGAGTTAGCGATCTGATGGATAATAAGTATACTGAGAGAGATGTGGAGATGGTTTTCAGAGGAGCGAAACTAATCTTCTTATACCCGCAACTACACCGCCTCTCAAAAGATAACCACACATTGAAGAAGAGATCGTGGTCAAAGAATTAAGAACATGATTAATATGATGTATCTGTAAGTGGTGTAGTTTCGAATGATAGAAAGAAAGCCAAAGGGCGCGATCGGAACCCCAACAAACTGAATTCGTCACGCCGCTTAAGAAAATCACTCTCACAGGACTGCAGGAAACGATGTCTGTGGTGAACCATAATCATAATGGAAATCAGATTGAGAGGCCTAGATTTGCTCTATGAGGGAATGAGTCAATTGAGCATAAGCTAAGGCCCAATCACAAATGAAGCCCGGATCAATTGTACGCAAGTGATTAAAACGCAGAGTTTGATTGAACTGAACAGATGTCACGCATGGAGAGAATGAATTATGACATCATATGATGATGTGTCTTGATGAGTTGAGAGTTAAAGTGTTCTTTATAGTCTAAGATATCATTTTGGAGACGATCTCACTGAAAGATCTGACCAGGAAATTTGTTAAGAATAAACCATGATTTGTGTAACCTTAAACATATTAGCCGACAAGCTCAAATTTCCTATTAACAGAAGTGCATTTAGTAAAAGATAGTGACTTCTAACATTTCAATCCCCATTCAATTTCTACCGCAAACTAAACTTTAAAAAATATCCCTTTCAATTTTATTACATTTCACTCCAAAATGAAATAAAAATGGATTCTCCAAAAATAGGGTAGTCAAATTTATCACTCCATTTGTAGTCACTATTTCATTTTCTATTCTTAAGTAGAGTTAAAGTAATAATTACCTCCCTTTTAAAAGAAGTGAATAACACCTTGAAAATGCTCTTACAAATATTTTCTTAAATATATTAGAATTCAAGGATGGTGGTGTATATCACTTTCTAGTTGTAGTTATATAACTAAAACTTATTCCCCTAAACGTTATGTCTATATGTGTAAATATTACGGGATTGGCAACGGGAGATTGCATGTTGACATGGAACGTAGGAGCTAACCCGTCATGTGTTCTATGTCAAAATGTGATGGAATCAAGGGATCATCTATTTTTTGAGTGTAGTTACTCGACAGAAGTCTGGTCGAAACTGATGCGAGGTTTGTTGCTGCACTCATTCACAACTCGGTGGTCAGAGCTTATGATTCTGATTATGGACACTAATGGAGGTTTGCTGGAAAGGTTCCTCACTCGATACACTCTGCAGATTACTGTCTCATTTCGATGGCGAGAGCGAAATGAGAGAAGAGATGGTGGTACACCCATATTGGCAGGTTCCTTGGTGAAGCTAATTGACAGACAAGTCAGAAATAGATGTCTCTCATTGCGACAAATAGGAGACTTGAAATACACGGGAGCACTAACAGTGTGGCTTGCCACAAGATAGCAGTTTTGGGTTGTAACTAATTCCTAGTTTTCTCAAAAGAAGATGCACTTGCTGTAAACAAAGTATTTTTCTTTGAATAAATTTAACATATATTCAAAAAAAATATTACACCATATATAATTTTAGAACACAAAGAACTACATTTGCAGTTATAGAACACCAATATTCATTTAGATTCCTCGTCATAACCTATACATAGATAACTATTACACCATATATAATTTTAGAACACAAAGAACTACATTTGCAGTTATAGAACACCAATATTCATTTAGATTCACCACCATAACCTATACATCTACTCTATTAAAATAGAGTCATTCTTTTATCTACTGATACAAGTTATCATTTAAATTTGGACATTTTCTAGAGTGTTACAAGTAATATACGACATAGAATTGATTGAACCGTATTACTTAAATTAAACCAACACGATTAATATGCATATTTAGATATCATAAAAATATGAATTATGAAAATTTACTAATTATATGAAATCAATAGATTCCATATCTTAATAGCTCCTTAAAAATATGGAAATCTACTAATTATTTAATAAAAATAAAACAAACAGTATATTACAATTTATGAAATCTATTGGTTTCATATAATCAATAGATTCCATATCTTAATAGCTCCTTTAAAATATGGAAATCTACTAATTATTTAATAAAAATAAAACAAACAGTATATTACGATTTCTGAAATCTATTGGTTTCATATAATCAATAGATTCCATATCTTAATAGCTCCTTAAAAATATGGAAATCTACTAATTATATGAAACCAATAGATTTCAGAAATCGTAATATACTGTTTGTTTTATTTTTATTAAATAATTTATTGATTATTTTTAAAGAATTTAAATGTAAAGCAAAACCAAAAAACCAACAACAAAATCTAAAAACTAAAAACCAATACCAATATCTGAAAACGCGGATTATATTTTTGTATATTTATAAAATGAACTATTGCAATTTTTTTAAAAAAATAAATTATCATCTTTTCAATTTTAAATTAGATTCGATTATTTGGGATTTGTTTGTTGGTAAAACCAGTTCAACTAACTCAACAGATCTAAAAACTAAAAACCATAACCAAAAGTTAAAAATAAAATATAGAAACTAAAAAATTAAAAACCAAAAACCATAATCTAAAACCAAATAAAAAAATAAAAATCAGAAACTAAAAATTAATGCAATACAATCAATACTACAAATTTCGGATTACTGATTGTATATCAAAACATACTTTAAATAAAGTTAAAACCAATTATATAAAATTTTAATCATAAAAATTTCTGCGTTTGAAAAACGCGGGTTAAAATCTAATAGATTCATTAAAATTATGTTGCTTACCTTCTCCCTCCATAGCCTTAGAACACAAAGAACTACGTTTTCAGCTGTAGAACACCAATATTTATTTAGATTCACCGCCATGTTTTCCATAAGCAACATACTTTATATGAGAGAAGCTGTTATTAATTTTAAACCTAGGAATATTAGTTTCTAAAATTGTAAAGAAATTACCAAACAAAAAAAATAGAAGATATTATAGTTCAAACTCAATATCTATTAAGGAGAACTCCATCATGAACTGCTTAGAAGAATAAACCTGGCCGGGTTCATCTTCTTCATTTTGTTCTAGATCCATTAGACCAACTAAAAGCTCCACAAAGGTCTAATAGATTAAGGAATGTATGAAACTTAGATAGGCTTACAGTTATTTGATAAAAATATTAAAACTAACATAAACCATTTTATAATGTTTAGAATATAAATAAGCTTATCTTTAATATACTAATACAGTACATTGAATGATAAAGACTGCGTGTAATAGCACGGTAGTTGGCAAGGCAAAGCAAAATTGAATCAACAATAAGTTAAACCTTTGAAAATATAATATGAAAAAGCTAAAAAGAAGAGAATGAGTATGAAATACTTGCATTGAACAATTTAGATTTCAGAACATATGGCCTGATGGTAAGTGTATATGTCTAGGTAAACAAAGCTAAAAAGAAGATGATGAATATGAAAAAATCTAACGAATAACTTGTACCAATAGTAAATTCAATCCTATTGACTACACCGATTTATGTTATTGCTTTCGACTTATTTAAATGCTCATGAAAAAGTATGTCTGTGGGCTATATCCCACCTAAAGATTAGGTATGTGTTTTAATAGATAAGAGTTTAACCTTTTACGGTTACAAAAAAATCGTAAATTCAACGTAATATGCTACATCGAGTTTGAAGAATGGAATGATCAAACTGGAGTTCACTAACTGATTTGAAGACAAACGTTAGAGCTAGAAGTTGCTTGAATGTATTTTAAGGGAAGAGAGTCGTAAATGCCTTTAAATAAATCTAGTATAACAATTTTAGATATATGTGTTTTACTTTGTATTACACTTTTCGATGTAGTTTTTTATTTATAAGAGTATTTTCAAAAGACACTATATATTTTAAATATGAAATTTTTGCTTTTTAAAGAAGAAATCTAAAACTTCAAATTTGAAATTTTGAGTAGTGAAACTTGAAATATAGAGTTTCATTACTCAAAACATCAAATTTAAAATTTCATATTTGTATTTGCATTTTGATCCTTACAATTACACAACATATTTACAATTCTTAATATTTTGTGGTTTACTAATTTAACCCTTAAAAATTCTGTTCTCATAAATATTTCAAAATTTTTTTTATAAATTTAAATTTACACATATTTTTTTTAAAAAAAACATCAAGATAAGATTTGAAATATTTTAAAACTAAGACTAGAGAATAACAATATGACAAGACTTAATGTGGTATTTTTTAATAGTTCAATAATTAATTATATATTTTTATTTATAATTTCATATTTTAGTGTAGCATTTTATCAATTAATATTGCTAAAATACTTTTATATATGTTCTAGTTATTTATTAAAGTTCTATGAATTTGAACCAATTAATGACATATATAAAATATAAATAGTTTTAAAGTTAATTTTGAAATTTTGATTTTGGAGCTTGACACCTTTAAAATTTATATATAAAGTATTGCAAACTTTAAAATATAGTGTATTTTTGGAGATGTTCTAAGATACAATGCTAAAATTATGCATCGCTGTTCAACAAACAAATTTTTACCTTTTTAATACATTATGTTTGACATTGTAAGATCCAAATTCAAGATTCTATTAATTTAGTTCGGTAAAAAAAGTGTTTTACCACCAAATGCAGTAGCTTCTACCCATTTTTTATGTACGACCCAAAATCGAACTATATAATCCTGATTCGAGCAAATGTTTTGTGAAGATATCACGGTTTTCTTTATGCTGTTGTGTACTGTTTGGAGAAAAAATATTTCTATGTTTGTGTATTGTTTTCTTCAAATGTTTTGACAGGCGATGATGCTCCGGGTTGTAATTAACTAAGCTTATGGACTTTTAATTTCAGCATAATCAAGGCCTCTTTCCTCTCGTCGATTCTTGCGTGATTTTCTGCGTTACTCCATATTCTCGCTTTCACCTCTTTCTTCTTGGATCTCCATCGTGTTAGTAATTCCTGTATCGATTTCACACTAGATGATGGTAGATACCTCACCTAAGTTTCTCCTGAAGTTTGTGACGAGGCTCTAGTATAGTCGCACCACCGTCACATTCCCGAGTTGTTCCATGCTTTCACTAAATCTTTTTTTTTTTTAACTTTGCTTCTTTCACCGAATCTTGTTCAGTGTCAATGCTACTTTCTTTATATAGTGCTGTTCTTTTGATAAACGCTAAAAGCAGCGTCAGCGTATTCTCACATCAATGCTTTGTGTAAAATGACGCGGACAATGATGAGGAGATAAAAAATGTAGCCGTAACGGTTAAAAGAGTCGCCGCCGTGAGTAGTAATAGCCGCTAGAATTTTAAACGGTCAATTATAATCGAAAATCCGACCTGCCTCTAATAATTAACACATGTTTAGTGATTCTCTGCAATCTTGCTTTTAAAGCAACAGAATAGCAGAGCTAAAAATGGAGACGCTGACGCTGTGTCCAGCATTTATCAAAAGAACAGCACTATATTACTATAAGTGTACCGAACATGATGTAATCATAACCGACCTTTCAATTTTCAAATATTTAAATGAGATTTGACAACTAAGAAAGGGAAAGAGAAATTTATCCATAAATAACCGGTAAATAGCAATGTTTAAGATCAATGATGAAACTTAGGGAGAGGTTTTATATGTACAGAAAACCCCCAGGCAGCAGAATCAGCAAATTTTAAAATAATCAGAACAACAACAATAAGAAAGCTTTTCTTATTTGAATTCTCTTTGGCTCATTATGTCTCTCCTCTCTCGAGAAGGACTGAATTCTTCTTTCTCTTAAGTCTTAAGCAATGTTCTTCCTGCTATGTGCCCAGAAAGGTTTTGCTGGTGTACGCTTCATAGCCTTGACACTGAAAGGACTGTTCTTGCTCTGCAAAACCAAATCATTTGCCAAACATTCAGTAAAAAACATTAATCATCCAACTCAATGACAAGAAATGAAGAAACTTACCATCAAACAGGTATCGCCATTGCAAACCGGGTACTCATGCGGACAGCAACTAGAGTTATCATCGCAGCAAGTAGCAGCTTCGAGAGGGCAACATCCCCAACCGAAGCAGTACTTACCGTACTTGAAGAGACAACAGCAAGTGTTGCTCTCAGGGCAAGAGTAGTATTTGTCACACTGGGTCGGTGGCTTAATGGGAGATGGTGGTGATGGTCCAGGGTTTGGTGGGTTCTGACCATTCTTAATAGGGTATGAAGCCTCCATGGCGATTCCACACTTTCCTGTTGGCTCCGCAATGTTACGTGCCATCTTTATGTATCCGCTCTCTCCCCAGCTTCCTCCCCATGAGTTTCTTACAATCCAGTAGTCCTTTCCGTTCTCAGTTCCGTATCCTACAGCTACAACTCCATGGTCTAGCTCTGTTCCACATATTCCATCAAATACACCCTGAGGAATAAAAAGACAAAGTAACAATTAAAATCTTGAAATGAAGACAGTGGAGATATTTGCAAAATGGTTATCTAAATTGGTTTGATCCTAAACATTATAAACAAATGTGTTAGTTCATACCGAAGAATAGAGCTGGAAAGCGCGACCACCAGCTTCAATGGCGACACTAATAGGCTGATTTGCCAAAGCTTTCTTAAGCGCAGCCTCGTTGTTCTCAGGCACATCCTCATAGCCATCAATTGTGACAACCTTTGCATTTTTCTGCACAATTACGAAATAATAGAGGAGTTAAAATCCATTGTCTTCAATTTCATAGCCAAAAAAAAGTAAAACGCAATAATTAAGCAACTAATTAATTAACTAACCCTGTTCTGATCACAACGACCATCAGCAGCTTTGTATGGATAGTCTTCCTCGGTGTCAATACCACCATTTTTAATGATGAACTCAAAAGCATAATCCATCAAACCTCCATTACAACCTTGGTTGTAAGATGTGTCACAATCTACTAGTTCTTGTTCAGACAAAGAGATTAAATCTCCTGTCACAATCTTGTTTATTCCTTCCACGGCTCCAATGGTTGAAAATGCCCAACAACTCCCTAAAAAAGAGATTAGTTAAATCAAAATGATAACCCCACCACTTGCTTTAATTCTCGAAAAAGGTAAATATCGTATGGGTGGTGGGTCCATAATCAATCTAATTGTCCCCACTACACAACTTTAAAGTTTAAAACACGACAAGAACGTTCCTACCACTTATGTTCTGTAATACTCACAAAATATCACTCAAAGAGTTCGTGATTTTTTTTTAAATCTGACTACAATTATTACAGAAAAGTCAAGACTTAAGACCAAACATCATCATTACCAAGTTTCAATCTTTTTACAAATCTATCCTATAACATTCAAATAGTTCTAGTGGAGACCTGATTCATTGTAAATGATCGGAGACAGAAAAAATCTTACCACAGCTTCCCTGATCTTTAACAGCGGCGACGGCACCTTCTTTTCTCCAGTCAACGGAGTCAGGAACCGCGTCACCAACACGCGGCTGATAACGACCGCTGGTTTTGAGGACTCTCTTCTTCGGTTTAGCCCCGAGGTAGATAGATCGGTACTCTTCGTTGGTTAGATCAGCGAACCGGGTTAAACCGAGTTTGTAACTGAGGTTTTTGTTGTTGTGTTCGTCAATGAATCTGAGATTGTCTTTGAAGATCTCGAATCTCTGGTCCTTCTCCTCACCGACAAGACCGTTGCTATGCGACTTCTTGCCGTGTTTCAACATCCACGCCTCGTAGATTTTCGCAACCTCGGCGTCGCTCCGGCCGGTGTCGGTGGTCATGTGGTGTTTCTCGTCGTATGAGATGATCGACATGTCTACGGCATACGAAACGCCGATCATCATCGCTAGGAGGAGGATAGTTAACTTAACGAAACCCATTTTGAAAAAGACTTTGTGAGGAAGAAGAAGATGAAGAAGACAATTGTATGATTGATTGATCAAGAGGCTGATGGGTTGTATATAAAGGCGAAATTCAGTTAAGGGTCGGAATTAATTATTAATTACTTGTGTCCACTTTTCAAAATAAAAACAATTAAGCAAAATGGCTAAAAGTTTAAATTAATAAAAATAGTATTTTCACAAATTTATAAATTTGGATCTAACGAGCTGGTGAAATAGGATTAGTCCTCTATTTTTTTTGTAATGAAACTTCATTATCTTAATTAGATATTTTTGACACGACCAAACTATTAACGAATCTTTTGAAATTTTAAAAGAAATAATTGAATTTTAAAAAGGCTTGAATGTGAAAGGGATATCAAACAAGTATCTTTCTTAAATTTTCAATTAAAAGAAGTAAGGGGGTATAAGAAAAATAAGTGACAAGTAGTAGGGTGAAAATGAAAAACAAAAGCTGTGAAACCTCAATTATTATTGGTTAGAACAAAATGAAGGTAACGACAGCTCAGAATTGCCAAGTGGATGTGGTGTAATTGGAGGTAAGATAAACTGTTATAAATCAAATATCCAAACAGATAGGAGCACGTGAAGGAAACCTCTAACTTCACGCGCTATCGCGTGGATAAGCTATTGGTAAACAATATTATCTCTTTATTTTCAAACAAAAAGATTCGTGTGCTATTGTTACAAGATACTATGGATTTTCTTGTGATCCCGAAATGCAAGTTACATTGTGGTCTCTATTATTATGATTCCTTGCGAGAATAAAATACTCTCATTATTTTTTCGTCATATACACATCAAAGTATAATATTTTATTACAGTTGGGCTTTTTTTTATACAATAATGTTCCTAAAGAAGTTGTAGAAGATAGGAAACTTATACTATGCCATACAGGCATACATATAGTTGGGATGATATTTTCCCTACCTCCAATAGGTTCTTACTTTATAAAGATAACGAATGAAAAGATGATATGTGGACTGCTGTATTTGCCAATTGTCCTGTTCACATATGGAAGATTTATAAGAAAAGTTTAAACGGACAAGAAAACTGATAGACATGGGCAATCTTGAGATTTTGGTAGTTATAAAAAATTTAATAAATATATAAATTTTTATATTTTTATTTTATCAAATTTGGAGATCTATAGATATTTTCTTTTCATAAAATTTTGGAGATAATAGACCAATGTTTCACTAATATATACTCAAGACCAATCTTGCTGATAAAGAGAAACCTTGGAAAAAATAGCTATAAACTCAGTTTAAAAGATCAAACAAAGGTAACCTGAGATATAGCAAATGCACCAAATGCGCAATAAATCTCAAATTTACCGTGCATCTAAATCATGTTATTGAGATATAATAATAACATAGAGCTACATGTAATAATAATCAAGAACCTAAAGAGATCAAATGGCTAGATTTGTAATCAGGCACTAGTGGTCGTTAAAGAGGATTCAAAGAGTGGTTAGTCTTAAACTCTAATGCACATAAGGAACCTTAATGATCCAATTCCTGAAACTCATCAAGGTTTAACTTTCCTACCGAACTCTAGATGAGTATCTACTTAAGGAGAATGTTTTATTTATTTTTTCTACAAAAGTTTCATCGTGTCAAATATCGGTTGAAATCAAACCGTTAGAAAGAGTTATATATGAATCTTTACAACCACCATCTCTTATGACTATAGTGATCAACTGTCATCGAGACGAGTAGCATGTAACACCAGATAAGATAGTTTCCTTGATAATTACCAAAAACGCACCATTTTCAAAATAGCTGGCGATCTTAGGGCTTCACTTATTTTTTGTCATCTAAAAGGTCTGACACCAGCGTCGCAAGGCTCTCCGCCGGCGCTGATGAATGATTTTGACTTGTCTATTAAGATATCTTTTTTTAGATATTTATTTTCACTCTGCACAAGAATCAGAGTATACCTAATTAGTAATTTACAGTAGAAGAAGGAGAACATGTAGCTGCAATGTAGAAAATCCTACTATATATTTACAGCAGAAGGAGAAGGAGAATATGTAGCTGCAATGTAGAAAATTCTATTATATATTAATTGAGAAATAACTTATGTTTATGTGTCGTTCATAGATGAATTTTTTTAAAAATGTTATAATGTAATTGTTTGATGACTCTTTAATTATTTATTTTAATCAATTCTAAAGTAAAAGGTAATTCTAAAACCAATACATATAAGTTATCGAACAACATAAGTAATATCACAAATAATGATTTAACTAATTACAGAATTATATAAAAATATTTAGTGTCTCATCATTTTTTTTTTCAACTAGTCATGTATAATTATATAAATTTCTTACTATATTTTGCTATATAATCAATATAATGGTTGTCTATTCTTATATAAAGAATTTGATTTGTATGTAATGCATTATTAGAACTTTTTAGGTTTTTTTGAAACCCCACACATGATTTATAAATCAATTATAAATATTTTAAAATTATTTATAATCATTTTTTATTCCCACTTAAAAAACCATTTTATTAGAGTTTCTAAAACATTTATACGAATTTTAGTAAATTATTTATAAAGGTTTATAAATTCATTTATAAGACTTATAAAATTTTGTAAAATATTTTTTAAATTCCTCTAAATCTAATTATTATGATTAATAAATAATATAGAATTATTTTACATTTAATAAAAATCATTTATGTAACTTTTGGTTACAAAAATTACAAGTGAAATCTTATAGATTGTTATAATTCTGATGGGATCTATGTGTTTTATTTATTTTAATCAATTATTAAATAAAAATTAATTATAAAATAAACTATCTTCAACTTTTAGATTTGCGTACCTTCATAAAAAAAATAAGGATGGCTTGTACTATTAAGTAATATAATCAAAGAGTTATAAACAAGGTGAACTACAAAAACTTATAAAATTTATAAATAAATGTTTGTAAATGACTATAAATATATTTATAATTGTATAAATGTATATTATAAGAAATTTTAGATCCTATAAGATTATATCACACTGTTATTCTATATTAAAAGAGAAGTTATTGAAGTGTTTTTTTTGTTATATGTACGCTCATAGGTGAAATCTTAAAAATTGCTGCAATTTCAATAGTTGATAATTTTAGATTTTTTTTATCAGCATTAAAATAAAAAATAATTCTACAATCAATAATTTGTTTATATCAGTGCAGTTTTTAGATTTGAATACCTTATTTTTATCAAAAATAAAAAAAAATAGTTATTTTTAATCATATCCAAAACTTTTGTTTTTGCTAAATCCTTTGAGAGAAACACATAAAAACAATTATTTTTGTTAAAATTTAAATTAATCAATTAAATCAAACAAATATAAAAAAAATCAAATTAAAAGTAATTCTACAACTAATTACCTAAACCAATCGTAATATTAAAGATTTTTAGTGAGTTAGACTTACGCTATTAAACTATTTTAATTTTCACAGTTTTTTTCCAAAAAATAATGTATGCTGAAACTATTGATTATCAAATTATTTAAATTTAAAAGTTAAAATTGTAATATTATAAACATAATATAGATTTTTTCATGTAATATTACTAACCACGAAATCATGGATAAACATGTAATTGGTAAGCAAAACTTTATTTTGCGTGGAGAAGAGATACATTGAGATATTTACAAATGATCATAATTTATTAAAATAAAGGTTACCTGACAAAACATTTTTAACCTTCAACTTGTGACTCGCACTTAAATAAAAAAATCGGTGTCCCATCTTTTTTTTTGTAACAATCGGTGACCCATAATCATCTAACGTTTGTTCAAAAAAAAAAAACAATCGGTGACCCATTTTTTAACAATCGGTGACCCATCTTAAAATATGCTATTTCTGACTTGTAATATATGAAGTAATTTATTTTTTAAAACAAATTTAAAACACACAATTCTTTTTATTCTGACAGACTTAAAAAAAAATGTTGGCATTAAGAGCACTCTCAACCCACATACCTCATTTAGATATCTTTTTTTTATCTGCTAAAAACAATAAAACAAATTATTCGCGGACCGCCATGTGTCAATGGACCTGTAGAACAGTGCAGAAAACGTATCCAATTTCGCGAAAAGGAAGAGACGTGGCTTCATTTTTTGTGGACCCCATCTCACATTTTCTCCTAGATACCTTCTTAAATACAATGTTGAGGGTGCTCTAAGTTACACCCGGGAGATTATTTTATTCACCGTCAGAATTAGGCATGGGCATTCTGGGTCCCAATCAGGTTTCAGTTTTATCTAATCGGGTTTCGGTTTTTCGGATTTATCAAAATTAACCCTATTTGGATTATATGAAAGTTTGGTTCGGGACCGGTTCGGATTCTATCGAACTTGGGTTTGTGGGTTCATTCCCAAGCTTCCTAACCAAATGCCCCAGAGTCATTTAACAAACACGGGTAGAAAAAGTTACTTTATAATATATTTGTGGTGTCAAATGACCCCACTCTTCTTAACGTGGGTCCGCTCCTGACTGTTCCAATATATAAAATCGTACGTTTTTCTAAAAGTACTTGAAATTTGAGGAATGCATAAATTCATTAGCTGAAAAAGGTTTAAGAAGTTTCGAGCTACATTGTATAAGCACCCACTAAAGGAGATAACAGTCTAGTTCCATAGACGGAGCTTGATCCCGTAAACGGTTCAGTCTGATGGAAGGTCTTGTTAAGATCTTAAGTTTCCTAGACGTCTACAAATGCACTACGACATGTTTCAAGACGCCTCTTAAGTCAGAACCGAGATGGCTAACTAGATCTGATACCACCTGTATCGCTTCTACCGTTCATGGTTAATGGGTCTCCCACACCCCTCACTCGACCCGTGGCCCCATCTTATTTGATGGGTGGTGTGTTAATTTTTCCAAAAGCTCAAAATCCGTGTCTTCTGTTCTCGCAATCACCACATAATATTTCTCCATATTTTGACCTTACTCGCATGATATCGTGAATTATTTTATGATAGTTCATCCATCATATACTACTCCAACTCAAATACGTTTAACTCTGAAATTCTAAATGGATGTGTACCCGGAAAAATAAGCAGGCTTTAGTAATATACAAGCCAAATCAATTTTCTTAAATTTTTTTTATCTTATACCAGAAATCGTGATAATTGTTCAATTAGTTAGAAACAAATTGACAAATTGTTTAACAAATAAGTCATCACTTACAACTAAACCATCATGATATAAACCGTCCTACATATTCAAACGAACTGAAAAATAAACGAAAAAACATCCGGCAATATACAACTTCATCATATCCATTTTCCATTTTATAAATAAAATGGTATCATTCGAAAGAAAACAAAAATAAAAGATTAAAATGGTATATTTTACTATATATATATATATATATATATATATATATATATTCTCGATTATTCAATAGAATTATTATTGGATCCAAGGCCGCTTGGTAAAGAGGGTCAACAGTGCATTTGCCGAGACCCACCCTAAAATTCTATAAATTAATTATTAAAAATGGCCGCTTTTACAATTTATCTACAAGATATCAAGACGCTTCAAGGGTGTTTCACTATCTCAACAATAATCTATGGACCAAAAGTATTGAACTTGCGGGTGGATTGTCAAGCACGAAATGTCATAATACAATCGTCTTTCGTTGTTCACATGGATACAGAGCTACTGATTTGGTTCGCAGAATCTATATAAGTCTGTAGCTTGATGTCAAAAAAAAATGTATACTACTTTATTAAAATAGAGTTCTTTTTTATCTAATGATACAAATTGTCAATTAAATTTAGACACTTTCTAGAGTGTTACAAATAAATGAATAATACTAGGCATGCGACTTAAATCCGGAACCGATTAACCGAACCGGAATCGACCCGATTTTGACCGGTTCGGATCGGTTTCGGTACAGCCAATTATAACCGACATGTAATGAATTAAAAAACCATGGGTAACGGGTCGGATCCGGGTTTAACCCGATTTTTTCCGGATACCCGACATAACCCGAATCAAGTAGCTAGCTTTATGACCGTTACAAGTAACTAGCTTTAGGTTACCTTCTTGAGTCGAGACAATCCTTGCACGCCTGCTTCCTCGAGACGATTATCAAGAGAAACCTCAATTCCCAAAATAAAAACCCTAGCTTTTCGTTTCGTCTACTCCACTCTATTATAGCAATCGAAGATTTCCCTACAAATAGAGCAACTGTTGTAATAAAAAATTGTCAAGCTGGAACCTTTAGTGAATCATCTTCTGTCGCCATCGTCTGCAACTTCTAGAGTTCATTTAGAGGTGAGAAACGATTTCGCTTGTTGATTTAGATATATCGATTAAGTTATATGGATTTGGATTGTATTAAACCGTTAGTATGATAGCTTTGATAATTGTTAGTCTTAGATTCTTACTTCTTAGTCTTAGGCAAGTATGATTCCTACTTATTCTAATTATTCTTAGTTCTTATTGTATGTAGATGGATTCTTCTCCAACTCATCAACAGAACGAAGTCAATCATCAATCAATGGATGAAGATTTGGTTTCAGAAGAAGATGTACAAACACCAGATTCAGGCAAAAGAAACGAGAGAGATGAAGCTGGTGGTTCTGGTTCTGGTTCAAGGAAGAAGACAAGGTCTCTTGTCTGGAATCATTTCAAGAGACTACCAAATGACTACAATAGATGTAAATGTCGTTATTGTAAGAGGGAGATGAGCTGTCAAACATCGTCTGGGACCTCTAATCTGAAAAAGCATATCAATACTTGTAGGTCATACATGGCATGGAGGGCTGCAAATGCATTCAAAAACCAGTCACAGTTAACTCCTGATGAAGAAGGTAACATGAGTTTGTGTAAGGTGGATGACAAGGTGTTCAAAGATGCTACCAATGAGATGATTGTCTTAGTTGAGTTGCCGTTAGCTTTTGTTGAAAGCTTAGCGTGGAAACACTTCTGCAATAAAGTGAAGTTGAGTCCGCCTGTCTGTAAGAAGACATGCACAAATGAGATTGCGGCAATGTATATGAAGAGGAAAGCAGAAATGAAGAAAGTTCTTGGACAGAACAAGCAAAGACTCTCTCTCACAACAGATATATGGACTGCTCCTTACACTGGCGCTAGTTACATGGTAATCACTGCTCATTTCATTGATTCAAGTTGGAAGCTTAGGAAGATGGTGATCGGTTTCAAGAATGTTGATGATCATAAAGGGTCTACAATTGCGAGAGTCTGATGTCTTGCATATTTGCATTGTTTTAACCAT
>JABAYD010007597.1:0-12330 GCA_014822095.1 Diplotaxis tenuifolia | reverse complement strand
TATTTTGAATGTGGAATTGGTTCGAGTTCAGGTGTTTGATTCTTCGTATTGTTCTGTGTTGTGTAGTACTGGTATTATTATGTGTTATCCTGATAACTAGGTACTACTGGTGTTATTACGTGCAATGTGGACTACTAGGTATTTCTGGTATTATTGTGTGTATTTCGGATTACTCTGTCTTACTCGTATTATTATGTTGGTTTCGGACTACTAAGTTTTACTGGTATTATTATGTGCAATTTGGAGTAATGGGTATTAAATCATTTATGATGTAAATTTAGACTAGTTTTATGATTATTTTCGATTTGTAGACTATATCTATTATAAATATATACGTTTAGACTATTTTCGATCATTATTTTCAATAATTTAAGAAAAAATTATCAGTTTCCCAAAAAACATCCTTAACTTTCTATGTTATTATGTGGATGGTTCTAGTATAGTAAGGAGAATTTTTTTAAATATGTATTCCTGGCAAATTTTTGTTGTAAATATATTTTTTAACAAGATTCACTAGGTAAAAGCATTGATATTACTTCAAAACCTTGAAGTTTGTGGTGGTTTAACTAGGTTAACTGAAAAATTGCCAAAATATTATTATGTGTATAGTAGTATTACTACAATCTTGAGGATTATTAGGTGTATTACTAAGTGTAAAATATAATACTAATCTATATATGACGGCTGCACGTTTTACATGTGAAATATGACGGCTGCACGTTTATCATGTGAAATTCATTTTTATTTCATTTTATATATTTATTTAGGTGTTTAACATGTGTTTTCCGTTTTTTACTATGATTTTATTGCATCAAAATAAACCCAGTAATTCCTAGTTATCCTAGTAATTCCAGCAATTCATTTTTGGGTAGAGTAACACCTGTAAATTTAGTTTTCCAAATCTGTCTTAAACATCCAAAAGTCATCCAAAAGTTTTAAACATCCAAAAGCGAAAACAAAGCATTCTCCTACTAAGTTTTGAACATCCAAAATACTTAAATTAACATTCTAAATACATAAGGGAGCTCCATACATAAGCCTTTCAAGCCTTTGTGGTGTTAGAGTTCCCTCTGACTGAGTCCGACGTGGTGGTGGTGTTGGAGTTCCTTCTTCCTGAGGATCACGTGGTGGTGGTGTTGGAGTTCCCTCTACCTCAGGACCACGTGGTGGTGGTGTTGGCGTTCCCTATACCTCAGCATCCACTGTGATGGCTCACTTTTTTCTTTTTGGTGGCAGCGGCGTACATGTTTTCAATGTAGTCTTTGTCCTCTTCGGCATTCCTCTCTCTTTTTAGATGCATCCTCTGTCCTCCTCAGCCAGTATTAGTCACGAAGTATTTGGTTTGTATCTTGCAAAACTTTTTGAACAAAGTATGTTGAAGTACATCTCAAGAGGTTACACTGGTCGCCTTTCCTGAAATCACATACATTTATATTAGTCGTCAAACATTAACCATATTTCTTACATGAATATAAAACACATACGTGAGATGATGCAGACCTTCTCTCACCTTCTAACCCATCTGAGACTGAGAGTGATTGCACTGTCGGTTCTGGAACATGGATTTCATTTGAGAGCTCTTCTACAATCATTTTTCTAGTTCTCACAGACGTTGTTGCTTTTGGTCTTGCCCTTGTCCTTGCTCTTCCCCTCATCATCCTTATTGGTTACCATCCTCTACAAACAGATTCAAACACAAGAACTCAGTTGCATACAAACCATATTGACAAATCTCACATAAAAAATGGAAACATTTAATTAAATTTAATCACAGAGTCCAAAATACAAACCAAATCAAACAACCATAACAATTACACCCGATTTCACCAACATATTCCTAAATTTACACACCCGACTTCACCAAATCAAACAATCATAACAACCATAAAATTCAGCTTCGTATCTAAGATTTCAACAACATTTTCCTCTGAACATCCAAAAAAATACAAACAACACACATTCATGCACAATCCAGAATCATTACTTTATCTAATCTCAAAATCATTCATTCACTCAAATAAATCTCTAAATTTCCTCAATTTTTATCTGACATAAATACCAAAAAAAATTAAGGTTAAGAAATCACTCACAAAGATGAAGAATGTCGATTCGAAATATGAAATCTTGATTAGAACAAAAGAAGAAGAAGAAACAATGAGCTTGTAAATCTAGGGTTTTTGTCGTCGTTTCTGGAAAAGATAACATGAGAGAAAGAGAGGAAATGAGAAGAAAGGAGAAGAAACAATGAGTGTCGATCTAGGGTTTTGTCGGAGAGAAGACAAGGGTCTCTTTGTCGCCATTTCTGAGAATCAAAAGAGAAGAGGAAAAACACGAGAGAAAGAGAGGAGAGAAAAGACTGAAACGCATCGTTTAAATTTAGGAATTGGATTATACCCGTATGTGTTTGGGTGGGTCTATCTGATTTAGTTAGGGTTATAGATGTATTTATCACGTTTTTGTATTTAAAAAAATAATAAAAATAAATTATAATTTAATGATGGGAGAAATTAGAACTTTTTAAAGGTCGGAGAGGCGTCTGAGAATAAACTCCACCCCATTCCTTTGCCCTGGCCCCTCTCGGTAAATACAGCTCTCTTAAGTTAATAGATGCTTATTAAAAACCCACGAACTGATTCTCGACGTGTTCACATGTGTACGTGTGTATAAATGTATCTATACAATAAGCATATATGTATTTCACGTGCGAAGAATTCTTGCACAGGACGATTTTTTTTTTTTTGAACACCAACAGTCGACGAATTTAGAGCATCGTTGTTGTGGGGCATGAAATTTCTGACGTTGTGCTTGACTTGTCTAGAATACTATGCCCCCATTCATTATCCTTTTCATGTAGTACCCAATCAGACAAAATAGGACAGAAGCCTGATAGTTGTTTCCTCCAGTCCAAAGTTATGGGTGCCACGTGAAAATGTTTTGTAATTTTTCTTATTTTGACGTTTTACCTGTAACGCTTTCACATTTCTCTGATTACATTTACATTATAAATTACAAAAACTAGCAGTGTCGGCCGTGATGGAAATGAAAAAAAAAACTATTTGTAGAGGCCATAATCTTACTTTATTAGAAAAAGAAATCTCTCATTAAAAAATTACATTTTAAGAGAAAAAATCTCATGAAACTTATGTACAATGGTTTTAACACCCTATTCATTTTCAACACTTTTATTTTCTCTTTTAACATCCCACATTATCTTCTATTTTTTCCACCTCATTTATTCAACATTCTAAATTTTTACAATGGTTTGTTTAAAATAATTCAACACACTACCCTACAATTTTTTTTACAACAATATAACTTTATCAACTTCCCTACAAATTTTATTTCATATATTTGCTTTTTACAACATAATAATTACAAATTAATAATTAATAATTAATATAAAACTAAAATTAAATAATTTTTAAAAATATTTATTTTAAACTATTATACTAAGTATATTTTTAAGTAATACCAATATCGATAAAAACTAAAAACTAAAATTTAATAATATTTATTTTAAATCATTATACTGAAAATAATGTTTTATGTATCCAAATGAAATGAAAGTAGTCTTTATTTATAGATAAAGAAAAATCGTGAATTTTGATATAATTTTATATTTAAAAAGAAGTTTTATTGTATAAAAAAATACGTTTGAATTATAGGATGAAGATAAAAAAAAATCTACATAGTCAATCAAAAAACGACACATGACAGCCACAAAAAAAAATTTCAACAATTGAAACTTTGTAACGCATGTTTATGCCACATAAATAAATCAAATTTATCAACATCCTCATTGTAAATGTTTCTAACAGTTTAGTGGATGGTTTTTAAATGACGATTATTTCTATTTTAAATCTTCAAGATTTATTCTCTTTTTTTGAAAGCTATCAAGATTTATATATACTTCTATAACAAACTTGAAGAAGCTAAAGTAATTTCTACTTTGCAAGTTTTTCATGGGATATTCCTCGATTTAAGAAAATTACTGATGCTTCCGCATACAATTTTTAATGAATAAGAAAAGGAAAAAGGAAAAAAACCCCATAAACTAACAAAAATTTAAAAATTTATGTCTACTCATTTTACTGACTCTTTTATTTTAGTGAAGTTATTTTATTTTTATATTTTGTGTGATACTAATGTTTAGTATTGTATCTATTTGTTGGATTACACTTGAATTATAATTTGACAATGGAGGTCAATAATATTGCATTGGGGTTAATTTAAAATAATTACTATAATTAAAGTAAATTCAAAAGTTTCATGGGTCAGTTGACCCCTTCCCACCCCTCCTTGCCTCTGCCACTGACTGTGTATGTACATGGCAGAACGAAAAATTAGGCTAGTCAGGCTCCAACTTTATCTCAAATTGTAATATTTTTCCCTCTCTTTAGACCACATCTAATAAGTGTGCTTCTGCCCTTTTTGCTAAAGAATAGAGACCAATTATAGTTTTATACAAAATAATTCAAACAAATAATTTTCTTTATAACTTTTTTACTCTGATGGTGGATCCCTTATCCTCGTGTCTCGAGCTCCACTAACCTTGCGTACATTTTTTAAAACATTTTACGTTGGTGCTTACAACGGATTTAGCTATTAGTTTTACTAACAATTCTTTTGCTCATCTCCATAGGAACAAGACTCAAGAAATGGCGAAAGAGAACAATAGTTATCACCAGGCAGAAGCAAAGAGAAAAAGACTCATTTGGATTCTCTGTGTAAGTGGATTTTGCATATTGTCTTACGTTCTTGGAGCTTGGCAAACCAACACTGTCCCGTCTTCTTCCTCTGAGGTTTTCTCAAGAAAGACATGTGATGAAACCAAGACTCAGTCAAAACTTTCTACTTCTGAAGATGTGGATGAGAGTGTCTCTTCTTCCTCTTCCCTGTCCTCCTCTTCTTCTTCAGAACCAGTTGAGTTAGATTTCGAGAGCCATCACAAACTCGAGCTCAAGCAAAAGAACCAAACCATAAAGTACTTCGAGCCATGTAACATGTCTCTCAGCGAGAACACTCCATGTGAAGATCGAGAGAGAGGAAGAAGATTCGATAGGAACATGATGAAATACAGAGAGAGGCACTGTCCTTCAAAAGATGAGCTTCTCTATTGTCTAATACCTCCTCCACCTAACTACAAGATTCCATTCAAATGGCCTCAGAGCAGAGACTATGCTTGGTACGACAACATCCCACACAAGGAGCTAAGCATTGAGAAAGCAATTCAGAACTGGATCCAAGTCGAAGGAGAACGGTTTAGATTCCCTGGTGGTGGCACCGGGTTTCCACGTGGAGCTGATGCTTACATTGATGACATTTCTAAACTCATTCCTCTTACTGATGGAGCCATTAGAACAGCTATTGACACAGGATGTGGTGTAAGTTTCTATTTCTATTATCTTTGTAGAGAAACAATCTTTTTGGGATTAGTAGAGACTTAAAGGGTCATTGGTCTTAATCTCTAAAGAGTGTGTGTACCTAGGCAGATCTTTTTTTTTTTTGTAATAAGGGATCTTATAAAAGGATTTGCCCTCTTCAGTACATTGATTTATTCATTTAACTTGTTTTTGATTGATTTGGTTTGTTGGTTGTATAGGTTGCAAGTTTTGGTGCTTACCTGTTGAAGAGGGATATTGTGGCTATGTCTTTTGCTCCAAGAGACACTCACGAAGCTCAGGTACAGTTTGCGTTGGAACGTGGAGTTCCTGCTATCATAGGCATTATGGGATCAATAAGGCTTCCTTATCCGGCTAGAGCTTTTGATCTTGCTCACTGTTCTCGTTGTTTGATTCCTTGGTTTCAAAACGGTAAGGAAACTTTCTTGACTTCTTTTGTTTGAGTTTCTTGGTTGTTAGGAAGTTAAACAAAAATCTATATATATGTATCTAGATGGCTTGTACTTGACCGAGGTGGACCGAGTTTTAAGACCGGGTGGTTATTGGATCCTTTCCGGGCCACCTATTAACTGGAAGAAACACTGGAAAGGCTGGGAAAGAACGCAAGAGGATTTGAAACAAGAACAAGACTCAATAGAAAATGCAGCTAGGAGTCTTTGCTGGAAGAAGGTTACAGAGAAGGGTGATTTTTCAATTTGGCAAAAGCCAATTAATCACATTGCTTGTAAGAAATTCAAACGAGCTCATAAATCTCCTCCAATATGCACCAAAGCAGTTCAACCTGATTTCGCTTGGTACACAATCTCAACCCTCACAAAATCTCAAGACAATATATGTACATATATATATATATATATGTTTGTTAAAGTTTAGTACTCATGAGCTTTCAACTCAAAACCTTTGAGCTACGAGGCAAATGTCCATAAGAGATACAATCATTACAAGTGTGGGACACTTGAACTTAAATCTGGATGTATCTTTGACAGGTACAAGGAACTGGAATCTTGTGTAACACCATTGCCAGAAGCAAACGGTCCAGATGAATTTGCAGGAGGTGCATTGGAGGACTGGCCGGACCGAGCTTTTGCCGTCCCACCTAGGATTATCCAGGGAACTGTACCAGAGATCAATGCTGAGAAATTCAAAGAAGACAATGAGGTGTGGAAGGAGAGAATAGCATATTACAAACAGATATTGCCAGAACTTTCACGTGGAAGATTCAGGAACATTATGGACATGAATGCATACCTCGGTGGATTTGCAGCAGCAATTGTGAAGTATCCATCTTGGGTTATGAATGTGGTTCCTGTGGATGCGGAGAAGCAAACGTTAGGTGTGGTTTACGAGAGGGGATTTATAGGAACATATCAAGATTGGTGTGAAGCATTCTCTACGTATCCAAGAACTTATGATCTTATTCACGCTGGTGGGTTGTTCAGCATGTACGAGAACAGGTAAAAAAACACCTATTACTAGACTTTAATTACGTTTTTATTTAGTGTCTCTTTTTTTTTTTAAAGTAAATCTACCATATCAAGCGTTTACACGTGAATGCTAATGTTCTTCTTGTTGTTGTTATTGATGATGATGAAAGGTGTGATGTTACGTTGATACTACTTGAGATGGATAGAATACTAAGACCAGAAGGAACAGTGGTGTTTAGGGACACGGTGGAAATGTTAACGAAGATACAAAGCATAACCAATGGAATGAAGTGGACGAGTCGCATTTTGGATCACGAGAAAGGTCCCTTTATCCCTGAGAAGATCCTTGTCGCTGTTAAATCCTACTGGACTGGTCCTTCTGCTTGAGCTACACTCATCTTTTTGAGACTCCTGTACTCTAATCTTCCTCGTCTACTGTTTCTCGTCCTTGGTTTTGTTTGTTTATTGAAAGAAAATTCCTTTTCGACCCACCAAAAAAAAGTTGGTTTAAAGGAAATTTCTATGATTGTTTGTGAAAATTCAAAGAGAAAACATTTCATAAAATTTCTATACCTTATATTTTGAAAACGAGAAAAGGCCAAACAATATTATTCCCTCTTCAATACTAGGTAAGAAACTTGCGCGATATTTGGGAGGAACTCATTTAGAAAAATAAGTATAAGTATATATTACATTTTGTTAATTATATTTTATATAAAATTACTTTACTTTTCTTTTAAAACAATCTATGTGTCACAATATAATTGCTTCTATATTCATTTATAAAAACTATTAAGAATTCATATTTATTTATGAGTTTAGATTTAATTAATTAGATTACAAATACATCAGTACCAAATATGATATACATCTTATCTTATTATAAGTTTAGGTAAGTTATTTTGAAATTACGAATAAATGAAACCAGTTGAGACCAAATGCACCAAAAATAATATTATAAACCTTAAATATTATTGAAAACTATATACTTGATTATATATATATATATATTCTAAAATTTCTTATCCAAAAACTTAATTATCAAATACTTTAAGAAAAATTAGAAGTTTTTTAAGAAATATAAATTAAATTAAAGTAAATACAAATTTTATAAACATATGCAGTTTTTAGGATGCAAAAATACATTATTACACATTTTGACAACCTCTAAAAATCTACTTAGTATTTGAGAGGAAAAAATAATCATTATGAAAAACACATTCTTAAACATTTTGACAACCTCTTAAAACAACAAAATTTTAAAGATAAGAAATTACTTTTCTGGTAAATATAATTTTTAATAGTTATATTTTAAATAATATAGTTGTCTTGGTACGGTAGTGTCAATTATATTTTTTTATTAAACTTACTTTGTGAAAAATTGATTGTAAATAAAATAAGCAAATAACAAAAGGACACCAGTTAAGATTTATGCAATTTTAAATGAAAAGATATACTCTTAAACATTTTCAATAATTGTATTATTAATAATATATAAAAATAAACGAAAGAACATATTTTTCATACTTATTCTGCGTAGTTCTGCGTAATCGACATATAATTATCAAAATTGATCAATATTTTTGTCTCTGAAGGTAAGAGTCGGTACTTGAAGATATACAAACGTCATTTTTCCTCTTTATTGTGATTATCATTTGATAACAAGTAAAAACGATACGATAAAAAATGTTTACATCAAGTATTTTTTAATTTAACTGAAAACTAGATTTTGACCTTTGAAATTATTTTTCTGATTAAAAATTTATATAATTAGTTTTTTGTCTTCAAATAAAGTATGTTTAAGTATAAAATCAATAATTTGAAATTTGTGGTGATGATTGTTTTGCATTAATTTTTAGTTTTTGTTTTTCTAGATTTTGATTTTTTTGGTTTTTAAGTTTCTATTTTTGATTTCCAACTTTTAGTTATGATTTTAGATCTGTTGCGTTAGTTTGAACTGATATTACCAAAAAAAATACCAAATAATCGAACATCTAATTTAAAATTGAAAAGATGACAAACTTTTTTTCTTTTTAAAAAATGTAATAGTTTATTTTTTAATGAAAAAAATATAACCCGGATTTTTAGCTATTGGTTTTAGTTTTTAGTTTTTAAATTTGATTTTTGGTTTTACTTTACATTTAATTTAAAAAAAAATAATCCGTAAAAGTCTTTAATAAAAATAAAACAAACTGTATACTACGATTT
This sequence comes from Diplotaxis tenuifolia, assembly GCA_014822095.1. Lineage (NCBI taxonomy): Eukaryota > Viridiplantae > Streptophyta > Magnoliopsida > Brassicales > Brassicaceae > Diplotaxis > Diplotaxis tenuifolia. The sequence continues at coordinate 3,296 of JABAYD010007597.1, read as the reverse complement.
CCAAAATCTATTGGTTTCATATAATTAGTAGATTTCCATATTTGTTAAATAACTGTTTAGATATGAAATATATTAGTTTCATATAGTTAGTAAATTTCCATAGTTTATATTTTGATGATATCTAAATATGCATGTTAATCGTGTTGATTTAATTTAAGTAAAACGATTCAATCAACTATATGTCGTATATTATTTGTAATATTCTAGAAAAAGTCCAAATTTAAGTGACAACTTTTATCAGTAGATTAAAAAAATTGTTTTAATATAAATAAAACAAAAAAAACGATTGCTTAAATTTGAACAACAAAAGAAATTATTTTAAAGAAATAATTTAATAAAAGTAAATATAATTGATTTTATTTTATTGGTTTTACAAAATAGAACAAACAATATATTAAGATTTACAAAATCTATTGGTTTTATATAATTAGTAGATTTCCATATTTGTTAAGGAACTGTTAATATATGAAATCTATTGATTTCATGTAATTAGTAAATTTCTATATTTCATATTTTGATGATATCTAAATATACATATTAATCGTGTTTGTTTAATTTAAGTAATACGGTTCAGTCTACTATATGTAGTATATTATTTGTAACATTCTAGAAATGATCCAAATTTAAATGACAACTTATAGCAGTAGATAAAAGAACGACACAGTTTCAATAGAGTAGATTTAATAAAAGTAAATATAACTGATTTTATTTTATAAAAAAATAATTCAAACGCTATATTATGATTTCCAAAATCTGTTGGTTTCATATAATTAGTAGATTTTCATATTTGTTAACGAACTGTAAAGATATGAAACCTATTGGTTTCATATAATTAATAAATTTCCAGAATTCATATTTTGATGATATCTAAATATGTATATTAATCGTGTTGGTTTAATTTAAGTAATACGGTTCAATCAACTATACGGTGTGTATTATTTGTAACAATATAGAAAATGATCCAAATTTAAATGACAATGTGTATCAGTAAACATAAGAAGGACTCTATTTTAATAGAGTAGATTTAGCTTTAACCAACCAAAAGAAATAGTTTTATATTTTAAAGAAAATTTACAATTAGTTTTAATATATATTTATTTATAAACATAGGATATCTAAGTTTCTGTGATTTTTTACAACGTAACTATATTTAGTTTATATTTTTATTAATGTTTTATATACATATATATTGTAATGGTGTTACATGATTTATTAGTTACAAAATATTTCAAAATTTTGGCCAAAAGAAATATTTATACATTTTATGTTTAGTGATATTATTAAATTTCTTAGCTAATACTATATTTAAAAAAACAATTGAAAATGTCAAAATTTATCTTAATTTTTTTACATGTCATAGTTAAGTTGATGGCATGTCATCTTTGTTTTTCAGCTATACCATCATTATTTGGTGAAAATAAATTGTGTAATGACACTTGTCAAAATAAATTATCAAATAATGTCTAGAGGATAGGCTTCATTTAAACGGAACTATTAACTTTATTAGTACCAAAATACAATACCCAAATTGTATTGAAAAATGATTATGTTTGCTGACAGTACTTTTTCATTACCTCTCTTCAATCGTTTAGGTCAAGCCGTTGTTAAGTTTAGACATGTCCCCTATCTTCCTCACTATGTACAATAAAAGCTGTCGGCTTCAAAATAGTAACAACAAGATTTCAATCATCAGCTTCTTTTACATCTTTTTTAGGTTTTTTTAGCCGAAGTTGCTCCTAAAGTGTGTGAGAAGCAGTTGATTATGTTTTTGAAGTCTAAAATCCAGAAAAAAATTGGAGCTAATTGGGTTTGAGTTACTTTTGACCGACGACAAGGTAGAGTATAATTTTCAGAATCCCATTATCTTAGGTGTCTCAGTTATCTTACCAATTGACGATTGTAAAAGTAGTTGAAATTTGCTAGTACATGAATTAGCAAATAGAAAAAGTATATCATGGATTTAAGATTGAGTTCTTCTTACAAGTTAAGGAAGAACGTATTAACATTTATTGAGGTTAATGGTGAAGGGTTAATGTGGTTTGATGGACTTTTATGAGTGACTTTGAAAAAGAAAGATTGACAAAAGAAATGACTTGATCTTCATCTATTTCTGCAGATTCATGTAAGTATGGTTTGTCGTCTGGATTTCCACGTCTTCTTCCATGGTGGTATCTCTGCATTTTTTGTTTTTGTTTTAGGCGACATATTTTCCAAAATTATAAATTTAGTTCTTTTGTTTCCTTCTAAATCAGATTGAACTTGCTAGAATAATGAACGATTTCACTCAACTGTCATTTCCATTCCACCTTTAACAAATGCTTGTGATCCGGTTTGCTAAAATTTACTTCTTTTCAGATTTTTCATATCTCATGTTAAGCCTCTCCTTAACTGAAATTTTGTTTGTCCTTTTGATCACTTACAAAATATGCGACTGAATACAGAAATTTCCAAAAAGCAATCTTTGACTTGTTATCTTTCATCAATAACTATTTTTTTCATTCTTTTCTTAGTATACCAATGTTTTTACTTTCATTTTATACTGAAACATGCATTTTCTTCTACTTCTGCGCAACCAATTTCTTTGTTTTAATTCAAAACAATGACGTGTTGCATTGTAGTTTATTTTGCTGGTGTGTATAGAGATTATGGTGGTGCTTGGATCAGTGACGAGTGAGTTTTTATTTTTCATCACATGTTTCATATCTTTTGGTCATAATAACATTTCAATACAGTCAGCTTCAACATCTTTAAACGCACTCAGCCAGACAGATTACTTGCAGAGAGAATTGTTTAGCTTGGGTCGGGACCTAGAGATATAGACTCGTGTATTTTAGTTGGAAGGATCCATTGATTTGATACACTCTTTACCGTTTTCAAGTATGTGAGATTAATATAACAATTGGTGGATGATAATTAAACTATTGTCACAGACAGATCTACAACATAATTTAATGATTGTGAAGCACCAAATTTTATAAGAAAATATTTACCATCTTTTTTTTTTGATGAAATTTCAAATTTATTGATCTATGTAAATAATGTTATATACAAGAAAGAATTGCTATAGCTAGTTCTCAGAAAACATCTAAACTCTTCCTATCTCATATGGTAAGCTGGAACCATCTTTGGAGTAGACCTCCATATTTGTGATCATGCTTGTACTTCAAGGATATGATTCTGTTCCTTACAGCCTTATCAATAAGCCGACATAGGTGATCCGCGGGTGCTCTAGTCTGCTGATGACGGCGCACGTTCCTCTGTCTCCAAATGTGGTATATGGTGGTCTGTAACAGCAG
>JABAYD010007595.1:0-13124 GCA_014822095.1 Diplotaxis tenuifolia | reverse complement strand
TCAGAAACTTTTAGAGCCAGATTTATAGAGCTATTCTCTCGATATACTGGAGGCCGAGGAATAGTGTCAATAATCCAATTTTCCCACCAAACATTAGAGTCCACTCCGGTTTAATAAACCCATGTGACCTTCCGTTAAGTAAAACCGAGAAAGTAACCGTAGAGATACACAACATTATCCAAACAACCCATGTACGAGCAAAACCCATTTTTTCATATATATACATTACTAGCTGAAATGCGTATACACATGCGAAGTGAAATGAAATTGGCAAACTAATTTTGTTTTCTTTTTTATTTCTTATCCTAATTTATTCCTAGTCTAATGTAAGATAATTGTTTGTTTCAAATGTTTGCATTGCAAAATGTTGTTTTGAGTTTTGCAACACGTTGTCACAGTTTGACACAATTAGTAAACATTATTCCACTGAAGTTTTCTACAATATGATATAACTAATAAACATAAATGAATGAAATCAACTGCAAACACACAACCCCACCTATATTAATTAGGCAAATAAAAATTCTAAATCTAACAGAAACACCAAACTTAGCAACATTAGTTATTCTTGACCAAAAAGGCAACATAAGTCATTTTTTGGGGATCATAACGCTAAACATATGGACATATCTAATAGTCTATGACAACTATGATGCGACATTTTGCTCATACAAAGACAATCCCTACGAACTCTAATCTATTGTTTTCGATATTCATAGTTCCAAAACAATTGCTGGAACAAAAAACAAAACAAATAACTAAAGTTGAGACTTTTATAATTTTAAAAGAGAGAGAGAGGGAGTGCCATCTCGAGGCGACCCGAGCACTTTCCCGGCGATTCCTCCCACGACACATTTGCACACCTTCTTCTCTTTGGATTCCCGTGAACCTCCTCCTCTCTCTCTCTCTCTCTCTTTTCGCCCACCTCAAGAAATGTCCACCGGTTTTCGTGTTTTCATTTGTTTATGTATTAAGAAAATTCCAGACTTACAATCTATAATCTTTTTTAGTTATATGCAGTTAGTCCTAAGAAAAATCCATACTAAAAGACTTCCGGTTGGAAATAACGCAAAAAAACTAAGCTCCTTACACTCGTACTCGCAAAAACTAATATATGAAGTGCTAAAATTTGGTATTTTCTCAGTTAAAAAAAATTTGGTATTTTACATTCATGGCATCTCGCTTTTGTTATACTCTTGTAGTCTTATGGCATCCCAGTTTTAGTAACCAATTTATGTAGGATTTATCTAAAATTAAATCCTACTTATAAAATATAATTTTAAAACTCAAGAATGTTTGTAAACAGAACTCCATAACTTTGCATATTTATGGTGAATTATCATATATTTTATCACATAGTATAGTTTATTTGGAAGTCATATTAGACTATACATATTAAAACATTTATACCTGAATCTCTCATTAATTGTGGAAAACAAAAGTAAAAGGTAGAAACAAAATTAAGTGATCCATGAAAATGAATAAAATAAAATTGAAAGTATGGAGTTATTCATCAGTAGAAATGGTCAAGACATCAAAAGTTATTTATTTATTTGGCCCTTTCCATTATTTCCCAAAATATTTCAAAATATTTAGCCGTTTTCTTTCTACTAAAATCTTCTTAAAACTAACTAGTTTTTACTCATCCAAATATAAGTTTTAGAAAAATTGATGAATTGCTTCATATATTTCCAACTAGGTCTTATTTTTTACTTTAATATAATTAAATTTATTTTTAAATTGACATAAAAAAGACCGGGTATTGTATAAATAATACATTATGTAATAATTTTTTATAATACTTGTTCAAATAATAATTTATCATATTTTATATATTTAAATAAGTTTTATTCTTATTATTTATTTATATTTTTACATTTTTTGATTTTATTATATTTAAGTTTTGTTAGATTCCTAGTTATATTTAATTATTTTTATTACAAAAAATTATTTTTTCTTTTATAAAAAAATAATTATTTAATTTTTAGACAATTAACTTTTATATATCTGACATTGCACATGTCGTTAATAAGCTGTACTTACTAAGTGCAAAAGAAAATTTTATTTTTTACTTTAACTATATTTTATTTTATTTCAGGAAAGCTCAATTTTTATTTTTATGTTATTTAAAAAAATATTTTTTCTTTTTTCTTTTATCTAATCATATAATATTTTGTCAAAAAAAGTCTTGCTACATGTCAGATTATGTCATACTAACATAAAATTAAAATACAATTTTTGTATAATATAATTAACATGATATGATTACACATATATTTCCTTTTTATCGTCAAAGAAATTTAAATTGGACCCCAAACTAAATCCTAAAGTTTGTGACCAATATTTATTTCCAGTTAAAACGTTTATCACCTTGGAAAGACTCTAAACCTAATAATATACTAGATTTTGACCTTGGAAATTATTTCTGATTAATAATTTATATTATTAGTTTTTATCTTTATTTAAAGTATGTTTTGGTATAAAATCAGTATCCAAAATTTGTAGTGATGATTGTTTTGCATTAATTTTTAGTTTTTTTTTTAATTTTTTTTTAGATATGGTTTTAGATTTTGTTTTTTTTTGTTTTTAGTTTAATTTACGTAATACAGTTCAATTAAACTATATGTCGTAACCCGCGTTTTTAACTATTGGTTTTGGTTTTTAGTTTTTAGATTTGATTTTGCTTTTTGGTTTTGCTTTACATTTAATTTTAAAAAAGATAATCAGTAAATTATTTAATAAAAAAAACGATAATTACTATTTTTAAAATCGAATGGTTTCATATAATTAATAGATTTCCATATTTGTTAAATAACTATTAAGATATAAAATATATTGGTTTTATATAATTAGTAAATTTCCATATTTAAAAATCTATTGGAAATCTAATAATTTCCATATAATTAGTAGATTTCCATATTTGTTAAGAAACGGTAAGATATGAAATCTATTGATTTCATATAATTAGTAAATTTCCATAATTCATATTTTGGTGATATCTGAAATAAGCATATTAATCATGTTGGTTTAATTTAAGTAATACGGTTCAATCAAACTATATGTCGTATATTATGTGTAACATTATAGAAAAAATCCAAATTTAAATGACAACTTGTATCCGTAGATAAAAAAAGACTCTACTTTAATAGAGTAGATGTTCCGAAAGGATATAAAAAGGCCCAGCCCTATCCTTAAGGTGTATAAATGATTATGTTTAGTAAAAAAACTTTTATCTTGTGTCCAGAGTGAGTATTAATTCTAGTGTTGCAAGTAGACGAGAATATTTATCAGAATTCCGAAAACGAAACTATACCATAATGAAAAAACTGGAACTGGAACAAACCGGAAAACTGAAACCGAATCAAAAATTGAATTAGTATCCGAATTTTTTAAAATAAAGTTTATATACCTTAAACTATTAATTATATTTAGTTTTGTAATAACCAAATATCCTATCAATAGTAATCTAGACTATTTGAGAGAATTGCTTATTTAGAAAAATTCATTTGGATAGCACTTAATAAGATGACAGGTGTTTAACAAAAGGATTTGTTCCGGTTACAATAATAAGTGGCATTTTAATACCTAAACTTACCAACACTGCATAATCTCAACTTTGTAGATGTATTAGAAGTATTTCGTTAAATCTCGACTTTGTGTAGATGTGAAATTATGTAGTTTCATATAGTACAAGGTTTCAAGCATGAAAGTCATCAAGGACATAATTGTATAATATACTCACCAAAAGAGAAAAAACACGAAACATAAATATTAGAATTCTAGCTAGTGTTTCATCATTAGCAACCAAAGTTGATTATTTAACCTCTTTATTCTAAATATGCTGGCTTCCCAGGACTGCTTATTGTTTAGGATAATATGATGCGCAAGTATATAGCAACGGTTATTAAGACTGTATTTAACTTATACTATTTTGAGTGGGTTCAATTCGGCTCCAGTTTATACAGCCATAAACTAACATACAGATAATAGAATGACATAAGTCACATAACGTAACAGAGAGATAAAATAAGAGCTATTATACATTAAAAGTGTAATTAGATACTTTTCTCTCAAGAGGTATTTTGATGATGAGCTTCACTTTGTTATATCAACTATGAAGGATCTACAGATATCATGTATATTACCATTATGGCAGGTTTTGACAGTGATTCAATATGTATACTATTTTATCATCCACAAACACTTTAAGTATAAGATTTTGCATATCATTTGCATACAGTTAATGTATTGTATGTACGTAAAACCATATTGGTAGACATAAAGTATCTACCAGGTGTGAAATTAATGTAAGCTGTGAAATTTATTATTTAAGAAAATTAGTATAATCCCAGTAATTAATCATTCAACATATCTAAGTACAGAAGTGTTATTTCAATACCATCCAATTCATTTTAAGTTCGGTGCTACAATATTTTGGTTTAGGACCTGATCTGCGATTTAGTGTATCATAAAGATTTTAAAACCAATTTTAATAAGAAATGTTTTTAAAATTTGGAGGTTATACAATTATAATTAGCTCTTAAAAATTTGGGATCTAGAAAAATGTTCATTATACTTTGCCCATATACGGCCCTGATTGGGATTAGTAAAAACCTTTTAACAACGTAAATTTCAATTGCATGTATCTGTTATTTTTATTAGATCGCATGCAAATACGACTGATTTGAAAAAGAAATCGACCATATTTGATCCAAAAAATCAATACGTGATGCACTCATAAGAAATGAAGCAGCAAAAACTAAAATATTTCGAGTAAAAAAAGAAAGCATAGCCAGTGACTAGAGTCAGCAAATTGCGCAATCCCTTGCACTCGTCTTGACACACATCTCAACTTCTTAACTTGCTCTCAGTCTCTGTAAGTTTTATTTCTTTTATTTTCAGACATAACCTGAAGAGTTCCTTTAGCAATCGCTTTGATCTTTTGCAGTATACTACTAGTTTAGGTTTCTTTCAATTATCCATTTGTATCATAAATCTTTTTCACCCTCTTTTGTCTGATTCTTACTGTCGCCTTTTTCTTGCCTTCTTTTGTGTGTGTACATGTTTCTTTCAATAAGAGAAAGTAACTTAAAAAACTCCAACTCGGTTTGGTAAGTACTTTACTACATAATTAAGTTTACGACTAAACCTTTCAAGATAATAAAGCGTCACTGCTTGAGCTTTTTCTTTAATCTACAGTTGTGTTTTTTTTTTTTTTTTTGCATTTGTAGTTCTAACTTGTCAACATTTCTTACGAGAATCAAATTATGGAAATTATAAATTAGATTTTTGAAGCTTCAGATGACTACACTTTGTCTTGTTACATTTTCTCAGTCACACTCAAGTTATTTTATATTAAATATAGGAAAAAATGTATGAGTTTATAACATTGCAGGCCAGTTATCAAGTTTTAATTACAAGATAGAGCAGTTTGTGCTCTATAGACAGTTTTTGTGTGAAAAGTCTGAACTTGTCCCTGAAAAATTATAACTAGTGGGATAGAATGGGAAAAATGATTTGTACTTTCTAGTTACGCTTTTGAATTTTAAAAAGAATAAATGAGTAGGCCCATAAGAGCATTTACGTCTCTTTTTACAGAGGTGAGAAAGAGAAAACTTAGAAGCAACAGAGGAGAGATGTGTGAGGTAGGATAATTCCGACGAACGATAAAAAAAATGACGAGAACGCGAAGTCGCCGTGGGAAAGAGACAACCGATGGTAAATTTTGTTATTTGGTGATTTTCAAGTCGGTGATTTGTAGGTTTTGGAGGTAAAAACGCAAATATAATGAAGATTGGATGACAAAAATCAATGGTAGCTTTGACAGAAAACGCAGGAAGCCTAATATGAAGAAGATGAAATAATTACAGAATTGCCACTAATTAAAAAAATATTTAAAAAAAAATTGATGACGTGGATGTGTACATGATATTTGTGTACACGAGTACATTGGATGACGACATGGATGTGTACATAATTTAGATGACATGGATGTGTACATAAGTTAATGTCGTACACACACAATGTGAAAATGAAGATGACAATGCCGTACACACATAAGTTAATATCGTACACACACTATCATATTTAACGTACACATGTACAACTCATTATTTATTGTACACATTTACGTTATTATACTTTATCGTACACACACAATGTGAAGATGAAGATGACAATGATAATATTTATAGAAAATCACATATACACTAGTTATTTTGTACACTGCACAAGTTATGATTCTTATGAAAATCACATGAACACTAGAGATGTACAGACATGAACATTTTTACATGTGTACGAAGGTTATATGTGTACATTTTCACCAGCATCAGTAAAAACAGATGGTTATGCTTATTAAGTATGTACAATATAAAGCAGTTTAAACGATTGATTTGAATGTAGATACGTAACTCTATAACATGGATACCATTTTAGTTATAGTCTTACTTGTACACCAAAAAAACATGTACACAGAATTATTAAACATCATCAGTAAGAATAGATGGTTATACATGTTAAGTACGTACAATATAAGTAAGTTTAAACAATTGGTGTAATAATAAAGTTTGTAAACGACACTATTTTGTTTAATTGTGTAATGATCCGATTATAGACCTCGATTTTGTTTGTTAAAGATTTGTGTTTTTAGAAAACCTTGTTAGGATGTACACAAACAAGTGTGTACACGTGTACAACACGAACATTTTTCGTGTACAAACTTTATTTTTTTTTTAATTTTTTCATTAATTATGCAAAATTACGAAAATAACCTCGTCTTCTTCTTTGGCCATTGTCGACCATAAACCCTAATTTCTGTCTCTCTCACCCATATGTGATAGATTTCAATCCAATTCATAATTTTACACTAAAATTTTGAGAAAAAGTGATTTTTCAATGTTTTCAGATTTGTTGAATATTTGTTCCAAATCGCTTTCCGATTCCAGATTTTTTGAAAAAAAAATAGAAAAGATCTATTTGAACAGATCATTTGAATAACCAGGTTTGATTTTGCAGAAAAAAATTAATTTGAGACGAAAAAAAAATGTTCTTTGTTTTTACTAAAGGGTGGAAAACTCAGGATTCACTGTCACCGTCTTCAACCCTGCTCCACTTTCCACAAGCGCTGCTCCAAGTAACTTCTTTGTTGTTGTTGTATTCTTCCACCCAAGTTTCATATTCATGGATTGATAAAGGAAAAAGAAATAAAAAGATGAACGATTAAATTTAGTTTAACATATTTCTATAGAGAAAAACACCCGTACATACAAGAGATATGAAATGAAAGATTCTAAAGAATGAATGGTTGTGATTAAAAGATAAAAAATAAATATAATATAATGTTTAGTTAGCCTATTTAGTTAGTTTGTAAATAGAAAGTGGGTTTGGTTAGAGAAAACTATCCTAATAGAAAGAAGTGTCTTATAATGCAATAATAAACTTGAAATTGTCCTATGGTGTAATACTTTCAAAATGTATTAACTTGGCGGTAAAAGATAGTAAAATGGCAGCCTATGATTCCCATTCGTCTGTTATCTTACTTAAATCTTCTAAAATAATACTATGAATCAGAACACTGTCCTTACAATCATATGATCACAGTTGCATCATTTCGTTATTTGATTTTTATTCTTTAGATTCTGGGAGCATTAACTATCTGAGACACACCAGTCTGAACTCTGATGTAAGTTCAGTTTGGAGGAAAGCGCAAAAAGGAAACTTATTAATTATTTTCTCCACAAATTGATCCTTTTATATATTTAAAACACAGAGGTAAGTAAATTTAAGGACATATAATGTCATTGTTAGGAAAGAAAACAATAAGTTTATTTGAAGCAGACTAAGATACCTTTAAGATATGACGTATATTAATATTTATCGCTAACCTTCTTTGTCTTTTTGGCACTAATGGAAAATAAAAACAACATATTTATATTACATAAGTTTGGCATGCATAGATATATGTCGTTCTTTATTACTTCTAGTATTTTGGTGTTACTATATTATATAATAATAATTATATGGACACTGCAACATATATATAAATATATTAACTGATCTTAAGAAGTGGAATATCAAAACTAAGATCATAAATGAAGTACCAACGAACTGTCGTCACATGGGAACTCGTTTCTTTGCTTTAAGGGAATTCAAGTTTTAACACTAAAGGCTACTCCATTTTTTTTCTTTTCAAAATAAGAGAGTAGTGTTTAGTGTTAAAATTGACTATTATCTATTACGGTGAATTAAGCAAGCTCCAAAATTCCACCGTAAGAGATAAGTACAATCAAATTTCGAACGACGTTGCTACTACTTTGTAATCACTTAACTCTATTAATGAAGATTTTGGTGCACAAAAAAAAAACAAATCTTGATCATGGATGATACAAATGCACGCGACTAAACAAAGGCCTGGCACCTAGCACAAGACAAGCTTCTAGTGGGCATAGGACATTAGTTAAGTAAACTTTACACTTAAATTTTATGTTACATTTATTTGTTATTTAATTTTAAATTTCTAAACAATATCTCTCTTTAACGGGTGCGGAACCCAATTAGTTGGTCAACAGATTCTAACTCGGGAAAGCAAAATAAAATCTCACCGCAATTCTTTTTCCATGTTCCAATTTCGGTTTACAGCATAAAATATATAAAATGGACTTATATTTTTTCTTGTTACACAAATACATCAGCTATTCAAGAACGAAGATTATACTTATATTTTCCTCCTCTCTCCCTTTGTATTCAAATTATTTTGAACAAAGAGTGACTTTTACCCTTGCCGATGCGCTTTGTAAATATTTAATTAATTACGTCGCTTTATATGATATTGCATATCCGTACACACATGCAGAAGATGAGTAAACTCGGGGATCTACAAATATACTACTATAGTTTCAGAGGATAGACCCAGTTGTTGTATTATGTATATTATCTTTGATTCATTTCAATGTGATTGCATGTATGTGCACACGTAAATGTATACGAATACGTAGTCATGCGGTTACACATGTATATGGATATGTAAGTACATCTGTACATGTGTATGTACAGATTGAGAGAGGAATATGGTCAATGGTAAGAGAGTGAGATATGATTTGCAGAGGGTGGGAATGCTGGGCTCTGGGGGGTCATTACTCGCAGTAAACGAGGGACGTGAGTTCCAATAATCCAAGTGGGTGTAATTTAGAGATGGAGAGTTCAATTTCTCCTTTTTGTTTTAAATATATTATAGTTTGCTTTTAGGGTTTGGATTTTTTTCCAGTTGGAACTTGGAAGCGTAGATTTGTCTTATTTACGACACTCGTGTCCCAATTTTTTGCAATATCATATCCCAGATACAGTCAAACATGTGAAGTGTAAATTTTCATCTATATATATATATATACAGGTATATATTTGCATCATTTCTACGGTTGATAATTAAATTAAGATAATCCTTAATAGGCTTTAAAAACATTTGAAGCGAACCATGTAATAGGTTTAACTTTACAACCTGTTTGGCTTCCTAAAAATTAACTTTAAGACTTTTAACACTATCTTCTTCTCCTTCGTTTTAACCCCTCAAGTTATTAGAGAGGAGAGATAATATTTGGAGAGAGAAAGTAAAAGGTAAAGATTGTGTTGCAGCCAACCTTAGAGCAAAACAAGATCTCTTTCTCTACTCAGTCCTTGATAAGTAATCCCTCTTTCTTTTTATACATCTCTTATCAATTTCTGTTTCTTCTCCATTCATCATTGCAGGATCATATATATCATACTGATTTAAGTTTTGATTCCAAAGAGGAGAAGAAAATGAATTCAAACAACTGGCTTGCCTTTCCTCTATCATCAACTCACTCTTCTTTGCCTCCTCACATCCAATCTTCACAAACTTCTCATTTCAACCTGGGCTTGGTCAACGACAATATGGACAACCCTTTTCAAAACCAAGGTATACGTAAATGCACATTTTATTTCTATATATGTTCATGTATATATGATATTCCTCTTTCCGATAATATATGTGAGTCTTGTATTTATAGTAAATCTATATATGATAGTACTAGTTGCACATGTTTAAAAAGGTCATGTTTATATTAAATCTTCGCTTTTTCAGATTTTTGTTTTTATTTTCACAAATGGTATGCTTTCTCAGAATGGAATATGATCAATCCAGACGGTGGAGGCGGTGAAGGAGGGGTTCCAAAAGTTGCTGATTTCTTAGGAGTTGGCAAATCAGAGAATCATCAAGCAGACCACAACCTCGTACCTTACAACGACACTCATCAAACCAATGACTCAGATTACTACTTCCAAACAAACAGCTTGTTGCCTACCGTTGTCACTTGTGCCTCTAACACTCCTAATAACTATGAGCTTCAAGAGAGTTCCCAAAATTTACAATCTCTCACTCTTTCCATGGGAAGTACCGGAGATGCTGCTGCAGCTGTGGCCACCGTTAAAGCCTCACCGAATGAGATTAGCGCCGATAATAGTAGTAGCACTACTAACACAGGAGGAGGAGCCATCGTTGAAGCTGCACCGAGAAGGACCTTGGAAACTTTTGGACAACGAACTTCTATCTATCGTGGCGTTACAAGGTCTTAATGAGATAGACTCTTCAATATATGGGTTTATAGATGTGTTATCTTTTGAATTTAGTATATATATGAGTTTAGTAAATATATGAGTTTATAAATATGTGTCTTTTGATTTTTCTTCTGAATTTAGTAATAAATATATGAGTTTATAAATGTGCTATCTTTTTATCTTTGGTGTTATAGACATAGATGGACCGGTAGATACGAAGCTCATCTTTGGGATAACAGTTGTAGAAGAGAAGGACAATCAAGGAAAGGAAGACAAGGTAAGTCTAGCCATATACTTGATTAATTACTTATTTAGGCTCCTCTTTTGGTCTCATCTCAGTAGATTTTATTTATTTTGGACTACGTACGGCTAATTATGGGAGTCCTCATTATTCTTATGTTTTTGATGCTTGAATCTTGGGACTTCTTCGAAATCTCTACAGTCTACTTAGGTGAGTATACTTATATTAATCTTATTATTTGGTTCTCGGTTATAAAACATAAGAATGTTTTGTTTAAGTGGGTTATAACTAAATTCAGGGGGGTATGACAAAGAAGAGAAAGCAGCAAGAGCATATGATTTAGCTGCACTTAAATATTGGGGCCCCTCTACTACTACCAACTTTCCTGTAAGCTATTCTAAATTCTCATGGATAGTATATTTGCGTATGCTTCTAATCGTTATCACTTATAATGGTTGATAATATTGTTGTCCAACTCTTTCGCTTACTTTAGGTTACTAACTATGAAAAGGAAGTTGAGGAGATGAAACACATGACGAGACAAGAGTTTGTGGCTTCGATTAGAAGGTTGTCTTAACTTTATTTCAACGTATACGTTACATATGTATATGGTAGTTTTCTAATCAAAGAACTTGGTCATCCATTGCAGGAAAAGTAGTGGATTCTCGCGTGGTGCATCGATGTATCGCGGAGTAACAAGGCATCATCAACATGGAAGATGGCAAGCAAGGATCGGCCGAGTTGCCGGGAACAAAGATCTCTACTTGGGAACTTTCAGTAAGTATATACTAGTTGATCGTATTTATATAATATATATGAATATTATTTCTATACTAATATACATACCGTCTCAACTATTAGGAGACAATGGTCCAAATTTTGATACAACTTTCCTATATATATGAACCGCACTATAACGATTTGTCTCAAATTATTTCGGTACAAGTAGAGTTAGATATCAATTTAATATTACAATATAACAATCAATTGATATTCATATATATATTTAGAAAGTTATGCGAATACAAGCTTGTCATGCTTATATTAATCTGTTTTGCTTAGGCACGGAGGAAGAAGCAGCAGAAGCATATGACATAGCTGCAATAAAGTTTCGAGGTCTAAACGCGGTTACAAACTTTGAGATAAACCGCTACGACGTGAAAGCCATCCTAGAGAGTAACACACTTCCTATAGGAGGTGGTGCGGCTAAAAGACTCAAAGAAGCTCAAGCTCTTGAATCATCAAGAAAACGTGAGGAAATGATAGCCCTGACCTCAAATCTCCATCAGTATGGTGCAGCCTCGAGCTCTAGGCTTCAGCTTCAACCTTACCCACTAAGCATTCAACAACCTTTTGAGCATCTTCATCATCACAACGACATCTCTCAGTATAATCCTAACGCTCATGATTCCTATAGTTACATCCAGACGCAGCTTCATCTTCACCAACAACAAACAAACGATTACTTGCACGCGTCTAGTCACAGCTCGCAGCTCTACAATGCTTATCTTCAGAGCAACCCTGGTTTACTTCACGGATTTGTCTCTGATGGTAACAACAACACTTCCGGGTTTCTTGGAAACAATGGGATTGGTATTGGATCAGCCTCAACCGTTGGATCATCTGCTGAGGAAGAGTTTCCGACGGTTAAAGTCGATTACGATATGCCTCCTTCAGGTGGAGCCACAGGGTATGGAGGATGGACTACTGGAGAGTCTGTTCAGGGATCGAATCCAGGAGGTGTTTTCACAATGTGGAATGAATAAAAGGTTGGCTTCTCTGTGATTGTTTGTGAGACAAGGTAGGTGCTATATATCAGCTATATTGTTTCCTTGTCTCGCAAGTAATCAGATCGACTGTAGTCTTCTTATTGATTAGCAGGAATTTAGAATTTTTATTTTTTACTTTTGACGGCAACGATGATGAACTTGTAGACGGCTGTTAACAGAGTCCTCAAGGGTTAGGGTTTTATGGGCACTAAAACAAGATTCATAAGTGCCCAAATTTTGTTGAAAAGCTAACCCTTCTGACTAGTACTCTCTCAAACCTGTAATTCGTTTTATAATTTTAAGATTTATATTTCATCTACTTTGATTCCTTTATATCTTATTTCTGAATTGTCTAGTTTTAGAGTACCTTTAACTTAAGAGTTATTGGTGAACCTCTACATTCAGCAACCAATAGAATTTTGGTATTTCAAATTTGATATCTTTTAGGAAAAGAAATAAAATTTTGTTAAATTATATTGTTTTTAAAAATAAAAATAAATAAATAAATAAATAATAATAATTATTAATAAAAACGAAAATAA
>JABAYD010007590.1:0-10130 GCA_014822095.1 Diplotaxis tenuifolia | reverse complement strand
TAGAGGTTCACCCTAGGGGGTGAACCTAAGAATAACTCTTCTAGTACAAAGACCCAATGCTCTGTCATTGACTTGGGAAAACTTTCTAACTCTAATTGTTCTTCTTCGTATAAATCTCTGTTACAAGGTAAGCCTGTAATTACGCAGCGTATTTTTGTACTGATCGCTGACAGGGTCGTGGCCAATAAAGTAATCAGTGAAATAACGGGGAAGCATTGTGAGAAAAGATTCTTTTATGGCAGGTAAGATAACAAGTTGTCTGGTGCTGGGGTTATATATACGCGCCTCGAAGTTTAGTTTGAAGCAGATGAAACCACGGACGACACATAATAATATGCTTCCCATTTTACGGATGTTGAGATCTTGGTGGAATTCTAAGGAAGACGGGAATGTGGCTGGAGTCGGAGTGGATGATAGAAGTAGAGATTTTGAGAAATCCATGCAGTACACTAAAGACATGTAAATACGAGGTTGAGGTTGGGATGGTACATAAGAAAACGGTTGCAAAAGTGTCAGGACAAAGGGAGAGATGACCAGAACTTTGAGATGCACTTGAATTTCATCAAGGATTTTGCTGGCAATAATGCCGCAATTTCAATCAAGAGATCCCGAGGAACCTCCATTGTTTCTGAGTCCTGCATCGTTTTCCACCTCCTCTCCTCTAAAAAACTCAATTTTATAACTTTGGACGCTCAAACTCAAGATTCCAACGAAACATGTAGTATTTATAGTGAATTTAACCCTACTCCTTATTCATATACAAATACTGTAGTATTTATTAATAAAGATTTTTTTCTAATTAGGCACATGTAAAATCCAGAGTTTTGAAACCCAACCCGAAACCTAAATTGGACAACTTTCTGGATGCACCCAGTCATTGGGTGAGCAGCTACAGCTATGAAAACAAAAATATAGCAAGTTAAGTATTTCCTAATTTTGAAAACATTAATTAATAGTTTATATGTGTATATATTTAGTGCGTTAAAAGAAACATAGAAAAGATTTTATTTTTGTTTCTATATTTTTATTTTCATTTGACATACAATCAAAATATAGTTACGACTATTTTGTTTTTTTACAACAAGTAAAAAACTTGAAAATTATGACATCTAACAAATAATATCAAAACTTAAACTTCATAATATTTAAATTTCTAATTTGAATGATAAAATTAAACTTCAAATCCAAAATAAAACAAAAGTAAGAAATCATTGTAGTAAATTGTTGTCAATAACAAAATAATCTAACATCAAATCACATGAATTATTTTTGGTTCTCTCTACCATCATTCACCTCATTTTTTGTAGGTAACATATTAAAATCTTCATCGAAATCTAAAATAACACAAATAATATAAGAGAATTCGGTCAAAACATCACGAGCATTGCACGAATTGCCAAAAGAAATCTGTACATATGGGCTGGCAAAAAAACACTATATTTTTGCTGACTTTTTATGTTTATTTAGAAACATATGATTGACTGGCCATTTAGACACACTGTTAGCAGAGTTAACGGATTTTTTTGACGGTATTAAGTCGACGTTAAATTTGGGCGTTATGATGAAACGACGTCGTTTTACGTATTTTTGTTTTAAAAATAAAGTGTGAAAACGTGCTCTCAGAGAATCGAACTAGTGCACTTAGGAATTATGGTGGGGGCTTTGCCATTATGCTAGTGAACTTTTCATTACATTGACGAACAGAGTTGTTTTTAACATTCTCTCATCGGAGTTAAATGAAAATAAAAAGCGTAGACACCTAGATTCGAACCAGGGTTAACTGGGTCAACTGGCATGGTAATTTTCCAGTGAGATAAAGTTACTTTCTATGTATTCACTAACATATTTTGTTTTATTGGGTACTTATTGAATAAAAAAGATCTATAAAAAACTTAAAAATATCTTTCAATTACAAAAAATGAAAAATAAAGATTTTTTTTATAAAATTAATTTTGAAATTAAAATTTAAAATAAAATTTCATTTTTCTTTTAAAAAATCAAAAATCTTCCAAAACTTTCATTTAAAATGAAAATGCTTAAAATAATTATTGTACCCATTATGAAGATTTTTGTTTTTTAAAAAACTTTGGAAGATTTTTGATTTTTTTAAAATAAAAAAATGAAATTTTATTTTAAAATTTTAATTTCAAAAAATTAAATTTATAAACAATTTATTTATTTTTCAAATTTTTGTAATTTTAAAGGTATTTTTAAGTTTTTAGATATTTTTGATTTTTTAAAAAGAAAAAATATGAATTTTGTTATTAATTTTAATTTCAAAATTAATTTTATAAATTTTTTTTTTATTTTTTCGAGATTTTAAAGATATTTTTTATATTCAATCAGTACTCAATAAACAAAATATGTTTGAGAATACAATGAAAGTAACATTAGCACAGTGGTAAATTACCATGTCATTTGACCCAGTTAACCCTGGTTTGAATCCAGGGGGCTACATCGTTTTTTTTATTTTTGAATCATGTAAAACGACGTCGTTTCATCTTATTTGAAAACGACGTCGTTTCACTTAATGGCAAGATTTAACGGTAACTTAACACTGTCTAAACTACGAACTAACGGTGTGTCAAATTGGTCAGTCAATCAAAAGTTTCTTAGTAAAATTAAAAAGTCAACAAAAGTATATATTTTTTTGGCGAGGGTCGAGTACAGATTTCTTTTGGCAATTCGTACAAAGTTCGTGTTTTTTTTCTAACCGAATTCTCAATAATATAATGTAATTGGTACTATATATAATAATAAAAGAAACTTTAATCAATACATAATTAAAAACTAACAAAAATAAGAAAAATTTATTTATTGGTTCAATCAGTGGTTCAACCGTAACCGTGTTTCTGATTTTAGTGATTTTTTTCTGGTTTGATTACGTTGTAAATCTTTATTTTAAAAAAACTGAAACCAAATTTATCTTGGATCACCATGTTTACCTGTCAACTGCAGATCTAGGTCTGGTTTCAAAATGCACTAATTTAATTTTATAATTAAATTTTATTCGAGTGTTAAAAGAATATTTTTTTCATTTATATATATAAATGTACTAATTTAAATTTATAATTAATATTATTAAATATTATTTCATTTATTAAAAGTACCAATTTGAATTTATAATAAATTTTATAAACTATTTATACTATTTTACATTTAAAATTTAATTTAAATATTTAAAATACTTTTAAAAATATTTAAATATTTATTTACATTGCAACCGCCCGAAACCAAAAGCGCTAATGAAAACCAGCTTTTGATTGTATGACTTTTGGAGCGGTTTGGAGAGATTTGTAACGTTTTTATGATTTTTGCTTAATTAATTAAACCAAAAACTAATTTTCTTTCTTCCACGAGTTCTCCAAATCCCAACTCCATCCAAATCTGATGTTATTTCAAATTCTCTTCGGCGACTAAATAAGATGAGATTTTGAATAATGTTTGTTATGTTTATAAGAACATAAGAACAATTAGCATAGATTAATGCATAAGATGGTAGAGGAAGAGATGAGAGAGTCAGACTGAAAAAACAGAAACCACTGAAAAAAACAGCGGCCAGAAAAAATAACATTAAATTCCAACCCCCCCCCCCCTCTGCACATGTTGTAGGAAAGTTACCTAGATATCTAATCTGAACACAAAGCCACCTTCCATCTCAAGTCCAAGATATCTAATTTGAATGAAGTATTCGCCCTGACGGTCCTAAAAACAGCGTCTGGTTTTCTTCTAAACTCAGGGAAGAAATGGCAGTCGAGCTCCTTGCAACCCACGATGAAGAGATCGCCGCTCTTAAAGAATAGTATAGCGCGAGAAAAAATAGAGCGCGCCCAAAAAATTGAGCACCTCGAAAGAACCCGTCACTCGGGGACATCACTCCTTCGCAAGAGATTCATCATCACCGACAAATAATCGATCTTCGATCCTTGCAAGTATTGTACTTTCCACAAATGCAAGAGGCATTCAACCAAAGAATGCCGCGCGGTGCTCCAAAACAAGGAAGAAAATAAAGATAATGGAGAGGTCGCAGAAGATGAAGAAACACCGGCGACCCTCAAAGGTAAAGGAAAAGTCAAAAGGGGCAGAAAAGTCGACCCAGAAGTGTTGGAGTCGCCACCACCAGCTCTGAAAAGAGAGTTGACATGCTCTTATGGGGCCCAGAACACGAGACTTCTGTGATCCAAACAACAGAAAAAGTACACGTCGGTATCACGATAACAATCCAAGAACCGAAAAGAACCTACGAAAATCACTCACCCCAGTTTAAAAAATCAACGAGACGCTGCTTCGGAAAGAATACCGAACAAAAAGGAAATAACAAAGTCAACAAAATCCGACAACTCCTAGAAAGACAGATATCCAAGAAGAAATACAGTCCACATTTACTTAAACGTAACTTGTCTGGGGGCATAGACTCTACCAACCAACTCCGACCAAGAAATGGTACTTCTCACCCCTTCATCAGAGAAAAGGAAAACGAATCGACTTTATCTACGGAGGATCAAAATTTTGCAACTCGTTCAACTCCATCATAGCATACCAGCGGAGAGCAGAAAGCAGCACCGGCATACGCGAGCCTTTGTCAGGTCCCGACCACGAGATCACCTTCGACGAAAACGAAACCGCCGACTTCGATAAACCGCACAATGACGCGCTCTTTATATGCCTCAACGTCGGAGGATGCGAACTATCCCGAATCATGATCGATACCAGAAGCTGGGCAAATTTCCTCTTCCACGATGCGTATAAAAGGATACGATTCACCAAAACCCTTCTCAAGTAAGAAAGAACCCCACATATCGGATTCGCAGGAGAAACTACCTATTCTCTCAGGTCCATCGAACTCACCGAAGCTCACCAACACGCCTTGACAATTGAAGCTTAGACGCGCAGTGGCTTTCAAGCGTTTGGATCAAGTCGACAAACATGAGCTCCGTCAACCTCGACTGCACCCGTAACAAAACAGACACAGCTATTGTTCCTGTCGATACTCAAAAGCAAACACGACCAGGAGGCTTTCGTTGTTTCACTTGTGGCGAGACCGGTCATCGTCAATCAGCCTTCCCAAACAGAGCTTGTCGAGTTCTGCTCTTTGACAAACAAGACGCATGCAGTCTTGACCTTGTCGATGATGACAACGATCCTTGTGAGGTCGAAGAACTCGAGCCTGATATCGGCTCCCTCTTAATGCTTCGACGATTTTGTTTGACTCCACATTGTGCTCCTCAGAATCCTCAATGGAAAAACTTGTTTCATTCTTAATGTACTATCAACGGAAAAGTCTGTAATTTCATAATCGACTCCGGCAGCTCAGAAAACGTGATTTATGCAGACGCAGTCAAAAAGTTAGCTTTAAAAGACGAACCTCACCCGACACCTTACAAACTCGCATGGCTTCAACAAGACAACGACTTTCCTGTCACTCGGCGTACATTGGTTTCGTTCTCAGTTGGAGATTCGTATCACGATCAAACATATTGTGATGTGGTTCCAATGGACGCTTGTCACCTTCTTCTCGGACGACCATGGGAGTCCGATCGTCATGTTATTCATGATGGATTCTTTAATACTTATAGTTTTGGTTTAACAATCGCCAGTTTGTGTTAAAAACGTCCCCACCATGATCACCAGCCATTACCCGCAACACCTCCGGCACCGGTTCTCTTCC
Organism: Diplotaxis tenuifolia; assembly: GCA_014822095.1. Classification (NCBI taxonomy): domain Eukaryota; kingdom Viridiplantae; phylum Streptophyta; class Magnoliopsida; order Brassicales; family Brassicaceae; genus Diplotaxis; species Diplotaxis tenuifolia. The sequence goes on along the minus strand of JABAYD010007590.1, from coordinate 4,462 downwards.
TTAACAGAGCTCCCTTTGAATCACTCATGCGAGATACATGTATCGTTTTGCTGCTCGTCCTGTCACCAGTATCGCCTACAACTTCGTCCCTGCCACCACAACTCCAAGATGTTTTATCGGAATTCAGCGATGTCTTTTCCGACGATCTTCCGCCGTTGCGAGATATCCAGCATCGCATCGATTTGGTTCCCGACGCAGCATTACCAAATAGATCTCACTACCGTATGAGCCCCTCTGAACATGAAGAATTGAGACGTCAAGTGGAAGATCTCTTATCTAAAGGCTTTGTTCGTGAAAGTCTAAGTCCATGTGTCGTCCCGGCGTTACTCATTCCCAAGAAAGATGGTTCATGGCGAATGTGTGTTGATAGTCGAGCTATTAACAAGATAACAGTTTGATACTGTTTTCCTATTCCCCGTCTTGATGACCTACTTGATCAGATTGGCGTGGCATCTGTCTTCTCCAAGCTCGACCTCCGAAGTGGGTATCATCAAATCCGGATTCATACGGGCGATGAATGGAAAACCGCTTTCAAGACTCGTGAGGGCCTTTTTGAATATTTAGTTATGTCTTTCGGTTTGTCTAATGCCCCGAGCACATTCATGTGTATCATGAATCAAGTTCTGCGCCCGTTTATTGACAAATTTGTCGTAGTGTACTTCAATGATATCCTCATCTTTAGTTCATCTTTTGAGGACCACATAATACATTTACGGGAGATTCTCTCCGTCCTCTGTCGGGATCAGTTCTTCGCAACATGGAAGAAGTGTGCTTTAGGCGTCAACAAAGTTCACTTCCTCGGTTATATTGTTTCTGACAAGGGTCTTTTAGTCAATCCTAGCAAGGTTGAGGCAATATGTTCTTGGCCACAACCATCGACAATTACACAAACCCGGAGCTTTCACGGACTTGCATCATTCTACCGGAGATTCGTACCTCAATTAAATAGTCTTATGGCTCCCATTACTTACTGTATTCGTGATGGCAAATTTCTTTGGACTCCTGCCGCAAAGCATGCATTTCAGATAATCAAAGAAAAACTCCGCACTACTCCAATACTCGCACTCCCCGACTTCACTAAAGTTTTTGAGGTCCATACGGATGCTTCTAAGACAGGTGTTGGGGCGGTTTTAAGTCAACAAAACCGGCCCATAACATTCTTTAGTGAGATGCTTTCTAATGCTCGACTTCGCTATAGCACATACGATATAGAATTCTATGCTGTTATCCAAGCGATAAAGCATTGGCGTCACTATCTCTTTCACAGAGAATTTGCTATTTATACTGACCACGACGCGTTGAAGCATCTTAGCACGCAGGGAAAGGTGTCAGCACGGCACGCATCTTGGATTGGATATCTCCAGCAGTTTACATTCGTGATCAAACATACGTCGGGTTCTTTAAACCGCGTCGCTGATGCCCTTAGCCGCATACATGCTTTGCTCACACCATGCACACTATGGTTACAGGTTTTAGTACCTTTGCGGATCTTTATGCGTCTGATCCTTTCTTCGGAAAGATCTTTTCGGATGTCACGAATGGCCATCCTTCCCTATATACCTTATGCGATGGATTCTTGTTTCGGGATAACAGAGTTTGTATTCCCGATTGCAGCTTACGTCTCAGGTTAATTTCAGAAATTCATGGTGAAGGATATATAGGTAGAGATTGGACCTTACATTTACTTTCGATTTCTTACTTCTGGCCTTCCTTACGACGAGATGTGGTGAGATATGTCAAGAGATGTGTTACTTGTCAACAATCCAAAGGTCATACATCAAATGCAGGCTTGTATATGCCACTACCTATCCTGACACAACCGTGGACAGATATTAGCATGGATTTCGTCGTTGGTTTGCCCCGAACTCAAAAAGGGTTTGATTCAATCTTTGTAGTGGTTGATCGCTTCTCGAAGATGGTCCATTTTATTCCATGTAAGAAAATGACAGATGCTATACAAGTATATATCCTCTTCTTTTGTGAGATTTACCGTCTCCACGGTCTTCCATCTTCCATCGTGTCTGATCGAGACTCCCGCTTTCTTGGACACTTTTGGCGTTCTCTTTGGAAATTGCTTAATACTAGTTTGGATATGAGTTTCGCCTATTATCCTCAGTCAGACGGCCAAACGAAAATGGTTAATCGGTCCTTAGGTAACCTTTTACGTTGCCTGGTTGGTAATGCAGTACGCACTCGGGATTCACGTTTACCGCAGGCTTAATTCGCTCACAACCGTGTTGTTAACCGAAGTTTGGGTCTAAGTCCTTTTCATGTTATTTACGGCATTCTTCCTCGTGCACCTGTTGATTTATCTACACTTCCTGATCATATTCGTATCCATGGTGATGCCTCGACCTTTGTGAACAACATTTTGGAAACGCACGCACAAGCAACACATCAACTTGAACAACGGCGAAGTACAAAACGGCAGCGGATTCACATCGCCGGCTTTTGATCTTCGATAAAGGCGACTTGGTTTGGGTTCATCTAACAAGGGACTGTATGCCTTCTCACGCATATAATAAGCTCAAGTCTAAGAAGATAGGACCTATACGGATTGTAGCTCGGATCAACGACAATGTCTATCACCTTGACCTTCCCACTTATATCACAACATCCAATATTTTCAACGTTCGTTATTTGTCCAATTATAATCCTCTGGACCTGCCCACTGATTCGAGGTCGAATCCCAATCACCCCGAGAGACCTGATGCAGCGGCATCTCTTTACTTGGCGCCGAAGTAACAAGTACTTTTTTACTTATTTTATGATAAATATGTTATTGTCTCAGGAAGCTATCTTCGGAAACTCTTGATCGATCCAAGAACAGGTCTCAAGGAACCCTAAAGTTCTTAGATCGACCGTTCACTCTTCGTACGCTGCGCCACCCGACCACTGGAGAATTAACATTTCGAAATGACAAGGGACAGAAGACTGACACGTGGCAATACTTCTGTGAGACCAGGATACCTCGGTATAATTTAAAAAAAAACACTTGTATCCGTTTTTCTTTTTTAAAAAAAAATTCAGCTCTCTTTATTTTTTATTTTTATGTTGGATTCTTGTTAGTGGGTTCCGAGTGTGGTTGCGTGATGTTCCTGGCATAGAGTTTCGAACAGACAATGAGCCTTTTAAGGTACTTTTTCTTTTATTACCATTGTTCTTCTTAATGTCTGTTTTAGGGTTTTAGCGCGCGTTGGTTATAATCATGTAATTCTGCTTTGATGTTTTGCAGAAGGAGATGCAGAAGATTGTAACGAAGATTGTGGATCTTATGCGAGAAGCAAAGATGTTCTGTTGGCAAGGATGTCCCGTAATCATGCTGCAGGTCATATGAGAATTTTGTTCCAAAGATATGAGCTTTCTTTCGTTTTATACTCTTGCAAGGCTAAGATGATACTATGTTTTTTTTTGGTAAAAAAGATGATGCTATATTGGTGATGCTTATGTTGGTGACAATCTCTCGCTTGGTTTGTTGTCTAAGATAACCTGCCTTTGACTGACCAGCCTTCTTGTAGCTGAGCCTGTCACCTGCTTGAGTTCCTAAAGTATGGCTGAGTTGCCACGCAGTCTTCTGACAAAGTTTTGCTCTTTCCGAAGAACTGTCTCCGTGAAGTTTTGTTCCAAGGCCAATGTAACAATTGACCTCACAGACCTGCTGAGGATCTAGCATTTGCAGTCGCAATATTTTATCAGCGCGGAGGAAGCTTTCAAAATTATTACATGGTACAACAATTACATACAAGATTTTTTATATTTCTCTTTGTTGTTAGGTTTTTATGCTTTTATTTTAAAATCTATGTGAAAAAGTAATATTTTAATATATTTTATTTAACCAATAAATTTTATTTTTATAAAAAAAAGTTTAAAGAACCTTAATTAAAAAACTACCATTGAAAGTACAAAATCGAATAGCTTTTTAGTTAAGGTTTTTAAGTCAACTGAATACATTTATATAATTAAATAATCATTAAAAAACATTAATGGATTTCTGTGGATAATATGCTCTTAGATTCCAACAGATTGAAAAGTTTTTCTTCTCAAACTATGAGGCCACTAAATTGATGTTCTTTTCATTCATGTCTTAGATACATCACGTGTGATTCCACATTCTCGATCAAATCGTCTGTGCAGTCTGCCAAATGTACTGTAGAGTTCGAAGTTTGAACCACCTCGGATATTAGAGAGATATTGACCATCCGATTCTGACCACTAATCTTACCATACACCGTCCAGATCTAGCTCAATATCTAGTGTAAAATATGTTTTTTATATGATGAGTTAACAATCTTGCTTGGTTCTCAAAGTTACTAATTAACACGATTACTACACGTGGCGTTTATGTTTTTAAGATTGTGACATGTGTTAAGTAAAAAATAGCAATTATCCTTTTAGAAAAAAATAGTTATTATTCTTTAAAAAATAGTAATTATCCTTTTAAATTTTTTTAAAAAAATAGTAA
>JABAYD010007588.1:0-16623 GCA_014822095.1 Diplotaxis tenuifolia | reverse complement strand
TCTTTCTCTTTAAGTTTACATGTGTTCCGTAGTACTAAAACGACTCTACACAAAAATACCATAATAGGTTCTACAAAACCATTAAAGATTCCATCTACCTCCTCTACAACAATATAGCCCGGATAAGAAAGACATTGGAGCTGCAACATAAATTAGACTAAACCCTATGGATCATTGACAGGCAGCACGAACATAGAACCAGAGGTTAAGAAGCTATCAAGAGCTTTGTTGCTACCTGGTTTGAGATGAGCAAATAAGATGTTGTTACTATTTTCCAACAAGTAATCCTCTATCTTCATTCACGCCAAAAAACCTCCAAAAATTCAATCTAAATAACTATAACAAAGTGTTTAATGGGAGGCAACCCATTGGTAAGTATTTATTTAGTTTTCACTATCATTTTTATTTATTTTTTTTGTTTGCTTTATTTCAAAAAAAAAAAGAAGATCCGAGGAGACGATTGAACCAAGCATCGATTGATAGGACCGACTGGTATCGATCGACAGAACATCAGTACCAGCGATCAGTTGCTACTTAACCGTGTCGATCGATACAAAAACCAGCAAGCAAGTATATCGTTTGTGCTTGTTACATTATGCACTTTTGATTTATTTAACTCACCAGTATTCGACTGGATAACACTGAGGATATTATTGTTTATGTATGCGGAGAGGTTTACTGATATTATGTTTTATTTTGAGTCTTATAAGAATAAAAAATAAAGTTTTTACTAAATTTCTATTGAGTCTAGAAAAAGATTATGATGTTATTACATTTTGATTGCTACCCTAACCACTCTCTAGTACCATCTAGATTTATTGACTGCGGCAGTGTTCTCATACACGACCCCGACCATGGTTGAACCAGTAGATCTGATGACCCATTATCTAGTTTGGATTTAATTAAAAACTCATTAATTAAAAATCAGATAAAACCCTGCAAAAACCCAAAAACCCATCATTAACCCATGACCCAGCATAGTTAACCCAATAAAATCCCAAATTTATTTATATTTATATAAAAAATTGATTAAATTTTTCATACACTTTTAATATTACAAAAATTTAAATAAATTATAATATTTATGAAATTCACATTGTTAGACTATAAGTTTGTATTTATAATTGAAAAATTAATTTTATTATATTTTTATTTAATAATATACTATCTTATTTTTAGCCAAAATTATTATTTGTTAGTAAAACTTGATCCAATAATTTATTCTGTGGTGGATGCAAATTGAAATAAAACAAAATTATAAATATTGAATTATCTTTTTTTTTTTAAACTTGATATCATCTTATATTTTCCAATGATTTATAATATTATGTTCATATATATTACAATTAATTAATCTATTGACATGTGGTTCAACCGCGGTCGATCCAGAGACCCAATGGCCCATAGAGTAATCGGGTTCAGTGTCTGGGTCGGGTTTAACAACATTGACTACATGATGTATTAGATGGAAACACCGCAGTGTATCACATATTACTCACATCCACACCTGCTGAGAATATCTAAAGAAACCAAAGCAGACTTCTAACCTTAATCTACTCTACTTACTTGTTTTGAGGCTTGATATACATTGAATCAGAGTTCTCCTGCAAGTCTAGAAGTTATTAAACTGAGAGTCCGTGGTTCCTTATCACCTCTCTTTGGCATCCATATTATAAAAAAAGACTGAAATGATTTCCTGAGAAGCAGAGGCCTAGGTACATTACCTATGACCCTACTATTACATTCAAAGGGATGATCACACAAATTTGGAAGAAGAGGTAAGTACATTACCGACGAACCCACTATTCGCCTACAATTTTCCTAATAAAAAAATCGGATCACAGAAGAGAGAATAGAAAGGACCGGAGAGGGTTACCTGTAGGTCCAAATACTTAATTGAGTTGATCCGACGTGTCCTTTGATTGATACTCTCAAGATGTAGCCTACACATTTATTTTATGCATAAATAGGGTTAGTAGAGGAGTATGTACGGCACTATCAGTGGAGTTATGTGATGTATAAGGTGACTAAGCTAGAGTGTGGTACATTGAATCATCTTTGAGTTCAATACTAAACCATTACCACGTATCATATTTGTGGACATGAGAGTAATAATTTCAAACTTCTTTCATCAGGACAACTCTTGTTTTGCTTTAGGACAAGAAAAAAGATAAGTAGGGGAGAACTGATATACCATGGATTTTACCAGTTTTTAGCCATGATATACAACTGTTTTAGAGTCTATTTGTTATGTTTTGGAGTCTTTTTATAGTCTTTACATGTTCAGGTATGTTTTGGAGAAAAGTGGTGATCTTGGAGAATTTTCGAGGTAAAAATAGAAGAAACTCGCAGCTGTTCATCACACCAGCCAGAGTCGATATCAGAGACGAATGTCGAACGACGAGCATCTCTTGTCGATGATAGCAAAGCGCGAAAGGCCCGACTTGATTCTTGTCTGAATTAAGCCTAAAGAATTGATTCGCAGCAGAAGTTGAATACCTTTTACATTAGATTTCGAGTTTACGATTGACAAACTTAATATTCTATACTTCTACAATCCTGATAAACCAAAAACAATAGATCTAGCTCTTTTCTCATAGTGTTAACAACCTCAGACACGCAACTGAACAATTAATTTATTCACCCTTGCTTTCATTATTTATTGTTTGAAAACTTATTGCCTAGCTTAACACCTTGATATAGATCTATTGTGTGCCCTAACTCCTTGTGGATTAGATCCCTAATTACTACAACTGAACCTCTTTTTGAGAGAGAGTAAAAGTTACTCTTTAGGGTAATTTGAATGATATCACTCATCGCAAACTCATTCATTATATAAGGATTGAACCTCTATGGCCTTACTTCTGAGCTTCCCGTCTATATGAGATCATTAACGTCGACACTAACCACCAAAAATCCTTCTTCTTCTCTTATTATGAACAAGGTGTGTCCACATAATTGTTTCTCAAAACCTTTCTTCTTGAAGTATAAATATGTGTGGATGTACTATGCTCGAGGAGTCTGCTTTAGCCCATATAGTGTCTTCTTCAGTTTATACACCTTGCTGGACTTACCTTGTATCTCAAAGCTCTTTGGTTGTTCAACAAATACATCTTCATTCAGTTCCTCATGCAGAAAAGGATTCATCACGTCGAGTTAAAACACATTCCAACCTTTCTCGGCAACTAAAGCAAACAACATCGAATAATGTCCATCTAACCACTAGAGCAAAGACCTCATGATAGTCCACACCTTCTTCCTGATGATACCCCTTCGCAGATATTTCTCCTTTGTTTTCTCTTCTTATTCCATACCCTTACTCTTATTAAACCGCACATCTCTGCTTATGAACATCTTCTTTGTCTTTGGATCATACATGTGATATTCCTTTTATTCTTTACTCAGCCCCAAAAACACAACTTTGCGCTCTTTTCATCAAGTTTGATCCTCCTTTCATATGGCATCATGGTGTAGGCAATGCATCCAAAGATCTTGAGATGATCTACTGATGGTTTTTTGTTGCTCCACTTCTCCTCAGGTGTAACTTCGTTTATAGATGCTAATGGAATCATATTCAAAATGTGCACTGCATACTGCTCCACCTCTGGCCAAAACTCCTTGGTACTGACGAATCCAGAAGCATGCATCTTGTCATGTTCATGATGCTTCAGTTCTTTCTCTCTGCAGTTATGTTCTGTTATAAGCTGTTGTCAACTGACTTTTGATCTCATTCAACTATTAGTATTCTTCAAACTCTTTTGAATTCTACTCCTCTCCATTGTTCGTTCTCAGGCACACAAGAGTATGTCCTAGCTCTCTCACTCCAGCCTTAAACTTCTTAAAGGTATTAAATATTTCTGATTTTTTATGCTAAGAAAGTCCGTCCTTTCCTAGTATAATCATTTATAAACTTGGCTATATACCTCTTTCCACTCTCTAATTTTGTCTTGATTGTGACAGAGTTTAGTTATTGAATTCCATGTAAAACTCGATAACAAACTCAATCCTCAATACAATTTCTCAATCGAATTACAATATGTAACCGAATCACTTATAGAATTGAATATGAGTAACCGCTGGCCTCACCCAGACGGAGTACTCCTCAAGTCGCGAGACTCTACTCAATTCTACAAGCTAACTTCTCTCTGAGCCAACAGACTGGCTTTATACAAACTGAATTAAACGAACTAGAAAGACTCTAATTCAAAACAAGTCTCTACTCTCATTTGAATTACTCCTGCCACGTCATTCTCCCTCGCCTTTCTTCTCTGCCTTCTTCCTCACGTAAACTCTATCAAGCCTATCAATACCCCCTCCTTTAACACTCAGCTTGCCCTCAAGCTGGTAATATGGAAACTGAGCTCGAAACTCCTTCACACCCACCCAAGTTGCGTCTGCTAACGGAAGACCAACCCATTTGACCAACAACTCCAAATGTCCTGTAGGCGAGTAACGGCTCTCAAGAATTAGCTGAAGTTCCACTATGACCTCTTCATCGGCGGAGACATCAGGCGGTAATGGTAAGATGATATGATGTTTGCCCACGACGGCCTTAAGCTGAGACACATGGAACACCGGATGAATTTTCGAAGAAGCTGGCAATTTCAAGCGATAAGCAGCCTTACCAATCCTCTCTTCTACTCGATAAGGACCAAAGTACTTTGCAGATAGCTTTTGGCACACTCGTTTCTGAACTGACTGTTGCCGATATGGTCGGAGCTTCAAGTAAACCATTGTTCCCTCTTCAAACTCCACATCACGACGATGTTTATCCGCGCTATTCTTCATTAACTTATGTGCATGACCCAGATGCTTCTTCACCCCTAATAACATTGCATCACGGTCTAGCAACTGTGCTTCTAAATCAGCATTAGTAGTAGAACCTTGTTCATAACGAAGTAATGCTGGAGGATCTCTGCCATAAACCACACGAAAAGGCGCCATTCTGAGTGAGGTATGGTAGGAAGTATTGTACCATAACTCAGCCCATCCCAAATACTTTGACCATGTACGTTGATGAATCGTAGCAAAGGATCGTAAATACGTCTCGAGACATCTGTTCAACACCTCCGTTTGGCCGTCTGTCTGCGGATGAAACGAAGTACTGAACTTGAGCTTTGTGTCAGCCAAACGGAACAGCTCCTTCCAAAAATGGCTGAGAAACACCTTATCCTTATCTGATACTATCGACTTTGGAAAACCGTGAAGTCTCACTATCTCACCAATGAAACGCTTAGCCACATCAGTCGCTTGAAAAGGATGCTTCAATGTCAGAAAATGACCATACTTACTCAAACGGTCCACAATGACGAAGATAACATTGCTGTGATTAGACATGGGTAAGCCCTCGATAAAATCCATAGAAATGTCCTCCCACACTAATGTTGGAATTGGCAGGGGTTGAAGGAGACCAGCTGGAGACAGTGTTAAGTACTTGTGTGTTTGACATATCTGACAAGCCGAGACATATTGTTGTACTGAACGAAATAATCCTCCCAATGAAGCCAAGGCTGTATCCTTTTGACTGTCTTGAGAACTCCAGAGTGACCCCTTGCTAGACCATCATGTCACTCTGCAAGAATAAGCGGAATGAAACAAGACGAAGAAGGAATAACCAGTCGGCCCTTATACCAAAGTCTGTCCTCACACACTGTTAGACCAGCTTTCACTGCACTGCCCTCCTTTATCTGTTTAATAGATGCCTGTATCACGGGATCAGCATCGATTTCTTGATAGAGCTCTGCCATCTGTAATGCCGTTGGAGTCGAGATAGCAAATAAAGTTGTACACAATGTAAGTTCACCTGAGTGATCAATCCTTGATAACCCATCAGCTGCTTCATTCTGAACTCCTGGCTTGGATACAATGTCAAACTCATACCCCAGTAGCTTCACTAACCATTTCTGATACTCCATACTGATCTCACGTTGTTCAAGCAAATATTTCAAACTTCTCTGGTCTGTATGCACCACAAACCTGCGACCAAGTAGATAATGTTTCCATTTGCGTATAGCTAAAACCACTGCCATCAGCTCTTTTTCATAGATATGTTTCAATTGTTCCCTTGCTGTTAATCCATGACTGAAGTAAGCTATAGGCCTTTTATTCTGCATTAAAACAGCTCCTATCCCAAAACCAGATGCGTCTGTCTCTACCACAAATTTCTGAGTAAAATCAGGAAGAGCTAGAACCAGAGCTTTCAGCATTGCTCCTTTAAGTGTGTCAAACGCTTCTTGTTTCTCACTTGACCAAGCAAATTGATCTTTCTTCAGTAACTCTGTTAATGGTCTCGCCAAAATACCATAATTCTTGATGTAGTTAAGGTAATAACCAGTGAGACCTAAGAATCCACGTAGTTGTTTGATGTTCTTTGGAGTAGGCCACAACCTCATAGCCTTTGTTTTCGCCGCATCAGTAGCCACCCCACTCTCCGATATCACATGACCAAGATACTCCACACTTCTTTGACCAAAAACACACTTCTTCTTGTTAGCATACAGAGAATGTTGCGCTAGAGTGTCTAACGCTGCTTGTAGATGCTGAACGTGATCACTGATACTACTGCTGTAGACTAATATATCGTCAAAAAATACCAGGATGAACTTGTTCAAGCAAGGACGAAAAATTTCATTCATCAGAGCTTGAAAAGTGGCTGGGGCGTTTGTCAATCCGAATGGCATTACTAAAAATTCATAGTGACCATCATGTGTCCTGAATGCAGTCTTCTCTATATCTTCTGGTTGCATTTGAATCTGATGGTGCCCTGAGGTTAGATCCAATTTGGAAAAAAAATGACTGCACCATGTAGTTGATTCAGAAGCTGATCAATCATAGGAATTGGAAACTTATCTGCCACAGTCACTTGATTTAGAGCTCTGTAATCTACGCAGAACCGCCACGTCTTGTCCTTCTTCTTGACCAATAAGACAGGGCTAGAATAAGTACTGCGACTAGCTTGAATGATACCTTTTTGCAACATGTATTGAACCAATGTCGTCATCGCTTCCTGATGAGCTTGTGGATACATATAAGGTCGAACACTCACAGGAGACGTGCCCGGTTTAAGGAGGATCTGATGTTCAATCCCACGGACTGGTGGTAAACCTTATGGCATGCAAAACACCGTTGCAAAATTGTCTAATGTACAAGAAACTTCAACGGGAGTTATCTCACTAGCGTAGTGAGTGTATAACCAATGTTCAACCCTCTGCCCTGAAGCTTCCTCTACTGGCAGAAGAGATTGAAAGGCATTGGCGGGAAGGTGAAGGTCACTTTCTCCTCGTAGTGTGACGCGTTCCCTTCCCCACACGAAACTCCATTCTTGTAGGTCCCAGTCAATTTCACATTTGCCCAATGTTCTCAGCCACTGGACTCCAAGAACTAGATCGATTCCACTTAGATCCAAAGAGATGCAATCCAAAAGAAAGTCGAGTCCTTGGATATGTAAATGAACGTTATTACAAACGTCGGAACCATGAACCACTATGCTGGTGCCCAAGAGCACTTGTAGACGTGGGTTCTCAGTAGTTTGGAGGTGAGCTTTCTTCACCAAAGTAGGAGAAATGAAGTTATGCGTAGCTCCACTGTCGATCAATATGACTAGTGATGTACTGCCTATCCTTCCTCTTACTTTCATCGTACTAAGAGAGTTCATTCCTAAGAAGGAATACAGAGATAATTGCATCATCTGAGGTTCTGTTTCTGCATTTTCTTGAGAAATCTCATCCTCTTGTTCTCCTAGTATTTCCACCTCAAAGCCATCCAACACTGTGAAAACTCTAAGTTCTGGTTTGCCGCAAAGGTGACCTTTGAACCACTTCGCTTTGCACTTGAAACACAGCTTCAGACGTTTACACTCTGCCAGTTCCTGAGGAGTGAGATGTACTCTTTGATTATCTCCAGTGGAGGAAGTTGTAGTTCCCGCAACCAACAGCTTGGTTTTATCAATTTGCTGTGAACCACCAGTTTGAGTAGGCTTTGCTCCAGTATTGTGACTACGAAAAGGACGGTTCTCACTCTTTGATTTGTCAGCTAACATTTGGCAGAACATGCTTGACTCCAATTTAACCACTGCTGCAATATGATTTCTTAACCCTCTTGGTTCTTTCATCTTGATCACTTCCTTCATTTCCGGTTTTAGACCAGTGTAAAACTTACTGACAAGGTTTTCTTCATCTATCCCTCTCACCACATTAATCAGCTCCTCAAACTCTTTTACATACGCTTGAAATGTATCTGTTTGCTTTAAAGCTGATAGTCTGTTTCTCGGTTCATCATCCTTTGATTCCACAAAACGATCCAACATGCTCTGCTTGAATTGTAACCAACTTGTGAACGACTCTTCTTCATTCTCCCAAGTATACCAGTTCCCAATCACACCGGTCAGACTTAGCGCTACTAACTCCAATTTTTGATGTTCTTCGTAACGAGCAACCCTGAAATATCTTTCCACCCTCGAGATCCAACCATACGGCATAGTACCATAAAACACAGGTAGATCTATCTTCTTTAACAAACTTTCTCTACTAGCAAAGGCATGGTCAATTCTCTGATAACCTAACTCATCAAATCCAGGTTCGTTACGCGTAGAATCGGAATGTACCTGACCGTTATACGGTGGTGATGACGCCACTGATTTCCCATTGTCACCGACGACGTGAGATTCCAATCTATTCAAGATCCAAATCATCGATGATAGTTCCTTCTCAACAGATCCAATACGCTGACTCATCTCTTCATTCGAATCCGTTAATCGTTTCAATCCACCGTTAATCACCTCCACCTGATCTTGCAACTCCGCCACCGTGCGATCGACGGTGTCGATTCGATCATTCGCCTCCTCTATGATCGTCATCGGAAGAATCGCTGAGCTCACCGTGCCAATTGATAGAGTTTAGCTATTGAATTCCCTGTAAAACTCGATAACAAACTCAATCCTCAATACAATTTCTCAATCGAATTACAATATGTAACCGAATCGCTTATAAAATCGAATATGAGTAACCGCTGGCCTCACCTAGACGGAGTACTCCTCAAGTCGTGAGACTCTACTCAATTCTACAAGCTAACTTCTCTCTGAGCCAACAGACTGGCTTTATACAAACTGAATAAAACGAACTAGAAAGACTCTTATTCAAAACAAGTCTCTACTCTCATTTGAATTACTCCTGCCACGTCATTCTCCCTCGTCTTTCTTCTCTGCCTTCTTCCTCACATAAACTCTGTCAAGCCTATCAGATTGGTCCACAGATGTCGCTGTGAACTAACTACAAACCGTGTTTTTATTGCTATGAATGTTCTGCTGCTCAGGGACAGTCCTGGAAAAATGGATAAACAAGCAATCCTTTCTTGTAGGAAGCTAACTTTCGCCTTCCACAAGCTCTTCCTTAGAACGCTCTATCGGTTTTTCTTTCTCCTCATGCATATCCCACACACCATCTCGTCTTCTTCTTGAGTGATAGTAGGTGGATTTTTTACCATCTCCTTCTCTGATAATGATCCTTGTGTTTAGATGACCAAAGTATTTGATCATTCTTCCTCGTTAATAGTAAGCACTTGTCTCCACTCTTTCTTTAGCTTTCTTCACAAGAGCGAGCACCATGAACATCCTGTTCTCGGACATGTTTAGTTGAATGATCAACCTTTTTGTTTGCTCCAGATTTCACACAGATCATCTTCAGACATGATCTGAAGAGCCCGTTCTTGTAGTTTCCTACACTAAAGAGATTGATATTCAACCCTGGTACGTAGTAGTATTGAGAATGGTTTTATCTATTGAAGAAAATAGATAGTTCTTGGCCTTGTGATCCTTGACCGTTTGCTCAGCTAGCTCTGTTCTTTGTGCCCTATTAGGATCACATTCCTCTCTGTTCCTCTGATCTCTGGTTTGATGAGATCACACCACTTCTTGGATCTGAGAAAATTCTCCATAAGCATAGTCCAATATTCATAGTGTCCATCAAACTTTGGAATGATCAACATGTCTCTCTCACTCATATTTTTCTTTCTTTTTCGTATTAGGCTCGTTGCGGCTCTGATACCACTTGTTGGTGTTTAGATTAAATAAATACTTAATGTGAAAAGTTTATACTCAACGTGAATAGAAATATACACTTTAAATAGACTTTACAAAATAACAACAACTTACCGAGAAAAACTCAACTTAATAACTAAACAAATTCATCACTAGCTCTTATAAGGAGAAATTACAATTTTACATTTCCTTTGGTACCACGTTTCAAGTTTATCATCTCTAAACGGAAATTTTCAAAACGATCTAAGTATGAAGTTAAAGAAACAAAAGACTTTTATACTCTTGAGATATTCCACAAAAGCTGGAAAAGTTTAACTCAAGAGCTCTGTCTGCCATACATACGAGTGTTACCAAGAAGCACTTCAAACTGATTCAAGGATGTGAGACATGTAAAGAAGCATGGGAGATTCTGTAAACTCACTTTGAAGGAACCGCAAAGGTGAAAAGCTCAAGGCTGAATTATCTCACATCTAAGTTTGAAACCTGAAGATGGTGGAACATGAGTCGGTTGAAGAATTTCACAGCTCCGTGAAGTAATTAACTTCTTTTGAAAAAGATCAAGGACAAAAAGTTGGTGAAAAAATATATGAGGTGGATTCTTGTAAAGTACACTCATTGCCTACAAAGCAGCTATGTCAGTCTCACTCAACCCTGATGAGAACGGATTTGATGAAGTGGTTGGAATGTTCTGCGCTCATGAGATGGAACTCGATGGAGAGAAGAAATGAAATTGAATAGTTCTTGTCTCACAAGACTCAATAAAAGAGGAAGAAGAGTGTTGGACCCAATTTCTGCTATGGATTGAGATGGACCAAGGCCCACACGAAGTTACCAAACCAGTCGGCCCATTCCGAGCTCGCCAATGTCAAACCAACAACCCGAAGATCGCATCCTTCGCGGAGGAAAATCGGGGACGGATCGGCTATAAAAAGAGGAAGAATAGAGAGAGGAAGACACGACGAAAACCCTAAAGCTTACACTTACAAACATATCGACCTCATCCGCCACTCATATTTCCCTTCAGTTCGATCTCATTGTTGTTTCAGTTCGATCTTAACCTTACTCTTTCTTATTGATCTTGTGATAATAAAGTTCATTTTTGTCAACTGACCGTTGTGTTCTGGGAGCATCGTTGCCCACTTCTTTTGTTTTACCTAGATTAAACCCATAATCACTATCAAATACTTAGTGTAAATTTCAGGATCTACATTTTGGCGCCGACTTTGGGGAAGATAAACGAAAAACGCCCTTGCTGAGAACCCGATCTAGGATTTCTAAGCACAATTATGGATTCCACCCAATCCAACACGGAAAATCTCTGATCAAGGATGACAGCCGCCGATCCCGCGGGAATCCCCTCCGGATCTGATCCTGCGGGAATCCCCTCCAGATCCGATCCCGCGACCATCGCTCTGACGAACAACACATGATCTGTTGGTACGACCCAAGACCAACGGGCTCCGCGAACAATTCCAGCTTCCGACAGTACGGCGATTACCGACCGATCCGGATCCCGGGTTTGGAATCGCATCTCGACATCTACCGACGATCCAGTCCAACTAACGAGGCCGATCTCCCCGATTAATCTGGCTAGGACCCGAGAAGAGGTAGACGAACTCAGGGGAATGGTCTCGTCGCTAATCGATAAGATTCATGATTAAGAGGTCGCTCATCGAGTCATCGCGAGCCGCCTGGAACAAGCGGAAAAAGAACTCGCCGAATATAGGGTTAGCTTCGCGGAGCGAGCCCGACATCAATCCAATCCATCTCTCCGAGCGTCGATCCCTCCTCGGACTACCTTTCCCTTACCTGATCCTGCAAATGCGCGATCAAGACGGTACGCATGAGAAATTTTGCGACAAACCCCACCGGATGGGGTGACCTACCAAAATCTGAATTACAGCGGTCTCGATGAGGTCAGGGTCAGCTTATAAAATTTTCGGACCACATTGACTCCCACGGCACATGTATCGACCTGAACCCAAGGAGGAACCAGGATCCACACGTCCCCGCCTCGATATTCTGCCTGAGATGATCAGCCGCCCCAAAGGACGAGCATGCCTTTCCGGACCGGGTACACTTCGTCGAGTGAATACACCAGAGAACGTGCTTGCTTTGTAACGACACACAACGACACGTGGCGAGATAACCAAGGATCCCCGAGCAGAGCAGAAGCTTCCCAAAGTTATGTGGAAAGGAACGATGCCAAACTCAAAAGGATCCATGCTATCGTACACTTAGCAACGAGCTCGTCACCCGACATAGATCAAGTCATCGAGGAAACTCGAAGAACCCTGTTCATGCCTCACATAACCAGCGGATGATTGCATCACATTGGAAAGATCAAATTCACCACCACCAGCTCCCTAAAAGAGGGTCGACATGATTCTGTGGGGATCCAAGCAGGAGGCCCCAACAAAACGGAATTCTGAGGGGATACAAATTGACCTCACTATAATGATCTGAGATCCAAAAGAAATTCGAAAAGAGCATTCGCCCCAATTCAACAGATCGGTAAGACATCAATTCCTAAAAAATACCAAGCAGAAAAGTAACAAAATCAGCAAAATCCGACAACTCTTGGAGAAGCCGATCTCCAAAAAGAAATATAGCTCACGTTTGTTGAAACCTAACTTGTCTGAGGGGAAAAAGCACTACCGACCTACCCCGATCAAGAAATGGTACTATCCACCTCTCCATGAGAGGAAAGGAAAGCGGATCGACTTCATCTATGGAGGATCAAAATTTTGCAACTCTCTCAATTCCATCAAAGCACACCAACGAAGAGAAGAAAGTAGCACATGAATACACGAACCTCTATCAGGTCCCGACCACGAGATCACCTTTGATGAAAACGAAACCGCCGATATCGACAAACCACACGACGACGCTCTCGTCGTACGCCTCGACGTTGGAGGATGCGAATTATCCCGAATCATGATCGACACCGGAAGCTCAGTAGACATCCTCTTCTACGACGCATTCAAAAGGATGGGATTCACCAAAACCCTCCTCAAGCAAGAGAAGACCCCGCTCACCGGATTCGCAGGAGAGACCACCTATTCACATGGATCCATCGAGCTCTCCGTGACAGCTGGAAACGTAAGAAAGATCGTCGATTTCATCGTCATAGATCGACCTGCCCCATTTGACGCCATATTAGTAAGACCTTGGCTATACAGTATGAAGGAAATACCCTTAACTTACCACCAATGTATGTAGTTTCCAACACTAACCGGAATAGAGACAATAAGAGGAAGGCAAAGGATTTCCAGAACTTGTTATCTCGTAGGTTTTAAAGACATCGAACCGAGTCCATGATACCATCCCAACTCAATACATGAAAGCATAACCGTACATAGGTACGCAAGCAAACCGACAACACGACCCTACCCATAGAGAAACAATCAAACTACGTTAAGACTTGATCCCTCGACGAGGGAACATAGGCAGCTCACAAATCGAGTTCAGTCACCACCTAACACCAGTCCTTTGCACAAAAACCGACTACAATAATCTCAGCAATCCAGAATCCTTCTTTCAACGACGGTTCACAATTAACACACAACTTGTAAAGAAGTTTGTAGAACGAAAGCCTTACGAGGGCAAATAATAATATATATTCTTGTCTCAAAAACTCTCAACCTGATTGCATGAAGAGACCCTGATCAACTCTTCTGAAACAATTACAGTCCCGCCAAAGAACGTCGCTTCAGTTTAGTAATCATACTACACTACCTGTCGATACGGTATCAACCGGAGTCGATTTGCGACCCCAATTAAGGAAACGGACGCCAAAACAAAACCAAAACTCACAAACG
Source organism: Diplotaxis tenuifolia (assembly GCA_014822095.1). Lineage (NCBI taxonomy): Eukaryota > Viridiplantae > Streptophyta > Magnoliopsida > Brassicales > Brassicaceae > Diplotaxis > Diplotaxis tenuifolia. Next base: position 2,769 of record JABAYD010007588.1, on the reverse strand, counting down.
CAATAAGAATTGACCAAAACACAACATTAATTATCAGTCCAAAAAAGAAATAAACATTACAAAAAGAAAACAAAACAAAACGATAAGAAACTACTCATCAGCGTCAAACTCGTCTTCCTCACACTTGGAACGAGTACCAAAATCAGCGTTGCTAGAAGCGACCTTGGAAAGAAATCATCCGGCAAATCTTCAGAGATCTGGGGAAGATCCAACTTCCCAACCGAGAAATCAGACATCGTAGAAGCATCGAGCTCGGCCCCTGATTTGACCTCTTTAGCATGAAGCCGCGACAACTCATCCGAAGCAAGAAGATTGCTGTTCATTATTTCCTTAATGAGCTTGATGTTAACCATGACCTTCTTCAGGCGGATCTCGGAGTCAGCTGCAGTCTTCTTCTTCTCCCATTTTTCGTTCAAAGACATCAACACATCCAGATAGCTGTCAACTAAAGCCTTCTTCGCATCGTAAGTCGCCCAACGAAGATCGTCCACGTGTTTCGACGTCAGAGACTCAACCTGCATCTCCAGCAAGGAAACCTGCTCTAAAGCCGCCTTCCTCTCATTCCCAACGACCCGAAGGCGAGCCTCGAGAGAAGCAGCTTGATTTCCCAGCTCCCTATCCTGAGCCATCTTCAAACTGAGCTTTAGCTCCCGAACGACCTTCTTGACCTCGTTAAGCTTGTCAGCCCGAGGAATGTCTCGCAAATGCTTCTCTAAAGTAGCTACGAACTCGTTGTTCACCTCCATGGCCTGAAGGGACATCGTAAGTTACGAGCAAAAAAAGTGAAAGCCCAAACGACCAAGGAACGAAATAACTAACCTTGGCATGAGCCACATCCATTTTGAAGTACGCGTCACGCTCTGTCATATTTCACAAGGAAGGAAGCAGGCATCCAGCCGGCTTGAAATGTCTGACCAAATGGGCAACGCTATCAGGATCCTCCGTGATCGGACAATCCTTGGCATGGAAAAATTGTAACATCACCCACGGGACCAGACCTAACATCGTTCCCGTACATATTCGCCTTCTTCGAAGGACGATCATGCCCATCCGAAATTGTCGGACTCCTGGAACTTAGTTGAACCACCACCTGCGTTTCTCCTGATATGTCGGCGTCGAATCAGGACGCAGCATGAGGAAGTCGGGTCTCCTCACGAAGCACTTTGGTGAGCGCTTCGCTCACATCACCAAAATGAATCCTTCCGGAACTTGTCAATTCCCTCGACTTCGGATCCCTTTGGATTCACGGGGACTCGCTCTCCTCGACGACATTGGTTTTCGAGATAATAAGAAAATGTCTAAGTGATTAATATTCGGTAGTGCAAGCTTGGCATTTATAAAGGACGGTAACAAGCAGAATAAAAAATAAGCATAAAAGAATAAAATCTCAAGAAATCTATAGGAAAATATATCATTATGATCCTAAGTCATCCGAAAGAAAAAATTTACATCCGAATTATTTTGAATAAAGGCAAAAAAAGAGCAACTCAAGAGCCAGCTCCGTCCTCGGAGGAGGAATCTCCAACAACCGAATCATCAGAGATCTCGGGCAGATCCAAATCCGAAATGTCCCAATCCGCAACAACAGCCGACACGACAATAGCCTCGCAATCCTTCCCGAGTTCCTTCAGACGGACCAATTCTTCATCAACAATCAACCCCCCATCCTTGATCTCATTGAGCAAGTCGATGTTTGCAATTATTTCCCGAAGCTAATTCTCCGCGTCAACCTCCACTCCACAACGGATAGAGCTTCCCTGTAGCGATCAGAAATCTCGTGACGCATAGCACGGGGCTCGCGACGGATATCGTGCTCCCTCTCCGCAAGGAACTCCTCGACCTTTATCTTCTGAATAGCGATCTCAGTCTCTAACACCATCCTCTATTCACGGGCCTTATTCCATTCATCCTTCAAGAACATGGCCTCCCCTTCAGATCCTCCTTCGTCCTCCGGAGCGACTCTTTGAGGAACTTAACTTCGGCTTGTGATCTCGCCAGCTCCCCTTCACCGCGACCCTAGAACATCAGAGCAAATCCTTCCACAGCAACCATAACCTGCGAACCACGATAAACATCAATAACGCGCTCGGTTAAGGAGTGATATACCATGGATTTGACCCTCTTTTAGCCGTGGTATATAAGTGTTTTTATAACTATTTATTATATTATATAGCAGTATTAGCATTTTTATAGATTCATGAGTAATTTGGGAGAAAGTGAATTCTTTGGAGCATTTTGGAGCATAAATGAAGAAATCAGCCGAAGCTGATATCGACCCTTGCTAGAGGTCGACACAGAGAGTTAATAATCGATCGATGCACACCTTGTGGCGTCGATCGACACGAAAGGCACAGAAGTATTGAGAATCCTCAAGCAACTTTACTCCTAGATATATCATGTAAAGCTTATTATTACTAGTTGTAGCGATAGCTAGTCTAAATAGTAATAAGTGAGCCTTATTCAACTCGCACGTAAAGCTTAACTAGAGCCGCGTCGATTGATATCCCGACAGGTGAATCGATCGACAAAGTGAAAGGTGCATTGATCAAACGCACTTGTTTGGGTCATTAGATCTAGTTAATAGACTCGTCTTCAAACAAGCGACAACTGATGGACTTGTTCTTATAGTGTTGAGCTCTGATGTATCATGCAAACAACTGTCTGCACCCATATAATTATAATCTTCTTAACTTGAATAAAAGCCCTAGATCTAGCGTTTTTCTGTTAAGGTCCAAAACCCCTCAATTCTCATTAGTAGAGCGACAACTC
>JABAYD010007587.1:0-18012 GCA_014822095.1 Diplotaxis tenuifolia | reverse complement strand
AAAGTCTGCCTCTAAACTACTAATATAGCCTAACAGGCGGCCAGGGATTTAAAGTGTAAATATTAGAACTCTTGTGAAGCAATAAGGGCTTCTAATTTTTAATTAATTAATTAATAAGATGACTTTTGTATCGACCGATGGAGAATGTCTTCACTCGCTCGATACTGTGATCTTCTATCGGTCGATGGTGTATCTTCTATCGACCGATGACTCTAACATCGTTTTACTCATATCTTCACAAAGCCTCAATTTTAGCTCCATAATGGCTAGTTTACACCATATAAATCATGGTCAAAAGTGGGTAAAATCCATGACATGTCAGAAACACGCGAGAACAATCGTGGAGCAATCTCAGCTTACTCGCAGCAAATGTCGGCGAGGTCGTAAAACAGCTGGAGAGCTGACTGAAATTCGCGATCTCCGCGATTATATCACAAAGAGGGCCGCGGTAGTAAAGGCTGTCAAATCTCGAATTCATCACACCACTAGCGCCGCGCCCGAAATAGATCGACTGCAGTACTAGTCTTGAAAAATGCCTTTCACGGCTCGTATCACCAAGGTCAAGCTCCCCGATCCCGGAAAGCTTAAGGTGCCAACTTACGATGGGATGACTGGTCCCAAAGCACACCCGCAAGCCTTCTAGATCACCATGGGTCGAGCGAAGCTCAAGGAGAGCAAAAGGAACGCGGGCTACTGCCGTCTCTTCATCGAAAACTTAGAAGGAGCAGTGCTGGATTGGTTCTCTCGACTCAAGCGAAATTCGATTAGAAACTTCCGCCAACTTGCCTTGGAGTTTCTTAAACAGTACTTGATGTTCATAAACAGAGAGACTTCAGATGCTGGCCTCTGGATTTTGTCTCAGAAGGAAGCCCAGCATCTCCGCGACATTCATGAAAAAATTCAAACTCATCATGGCCAGGGTTAGCGGAATAAGCGACTGAGCGGCCATAGACGCACTATGAAAATCTCTCTGGTTCCAGTCAAAATTCAGAAACGGGATAACTCTCGAGAAACCACGTACGATCCATGACGCTCTATACAAAGCTACTGATTTCATAATCATCGAAGAGGAGACTAAAGTCCCATCGGAACAGCATAAGCCAACGAGGGCATCCGCAAAATACACTGCCTTCGAACCGAGACCGAAAAGGAAAATCCCTCGTAACGACAAGTACGTCCATCACGAGGGGCAAGACCTCCAAGGGGCACATAACTACGGGATTGACACTAGGTCGGAGCAAGGGCGAACCACTGGGAACACGTGGACCAGGAATTCGAGCTACGATGAGAATGCCTTTTGCGGCTTTCACCAGACCCGCGGCCATTCGACCGTGAACTGCAAAGTCCTCTGCACAAGACTGGCCACGAACCTGTTTCTAGGAGAGCTCTATGGAGTATCTAGCGTAAACGATCTCTGTGGGAACCAAAATTCACCCCTGTCGATTTACGTAAATTTAGGAACTTAGAGTAAATCCTAATTTCCCAGAGGACCCGGCTATCTGCAGAACCGCACACAAGCAATCAAGTAAACGATGACGAAAATAAAAAGTATGTAAAAAGAGATTAGAAAGCAAAGATAATTCTTATTCCGATTCTGCGTAAGAGTGGTACAACGAGAGTAAGCCTTAGATAAGAGAGCTGACGGCTGAAAACCCTAGTTATAAGTTTAACCCTAGTTGAGACGCAACTCGATAACTAAAACGGAAAGTTTCTAAATGCTAAGTTTTGGTGGTGAGAGCTTTTGAATACGTGTCTTGCTTCTATCCTTGGCCTTCTGCTTATATACTCTTCCTTAGGCGGTTTGGTCCTTCCTTTCCGCCCTGATTCGAGTTTATCAAAAATCTTCCATTTATCTCGATCTTTCCACTTATCTATGTAAATCTTCTATTTATCTCAAAAATTGAAATTTATCTTCTTTATACGAGTAAATGATCAAATCTTCATTGCATCTTTGGGCTGGACTTCGTCTAAATCATAGATGGACTTTTATCGCGTTTTAGGGCTTTCCGATCCGTTTTGCGATAAAAACCGTTTTACGAGTTTAGACGAGATCGTTTCCTGATGCGATGATGTTTCCGTAAGACAAACTTTAGTTAAACATGTAGTTGGACAATATACGATGTTTTGTCTAACCGCTGCCGTTTTACACGATCTACTCGAGTTTTACGAGAAAACGATCACGGTTCAGAGCACGATTGGGGTTGATGGACGTATGCTTCTTATCGGAAATTCAGGAAGGAAAGCTCGGGACAGACAGCTCGACGTACGGCGAGCCGAACCAGGCCAAACCAGCTTGTCGTACGGAGAGTTGAACCAACCTGGTTCGGGACGAACCAGTTCGCCGTACTGCATGCTGAACCGGGTGGTTCGGCTCGTCGTGCATCAAACTGGTTCGGTCGAACCATGCTCGTAGTGCGGTTGATGCAGTTTTTTGCGGTTTTTTGTTTAAGTTTGGCAATCGTGTAATCGGAGATTGTTTCGTTCGTTTTTCCGAGATGACAATTTCCAATTTTCACGTGGATTTCTTTTGTTTGGAAAGTCTTTAGAGTTTCGTAAAACAACTTCTCACGTTTTACAAAACTTAGTCCTACTTTTGCGGAGAATTTTGGTCATTGATTCCGTCGTACCGATTTTGACCCCGACAATCTCATCCGCGACTCAGATCGCCCCCTTAAAGCCGACAAAAACTCGCAGGCAGAAACTTCACCTCGAGAGAACCAGGCGGGGGAGAAACACGAACGAAGACCAGACGAAAGAAGAAACGACGCTAATCGTCAAAGGGTTAACATGACTATTGGCGAGTTGCAGTATTGCAACGACACCGTCTCGTTCATCAAGTCTTACTGACGGAAGGCCGAGACAAGCTCAAACTGGCCGACGCCATCGACAATACCCGGAGAGGAGTGATCGCCTTTGAGGAAGTCAAAACTGCCGGCATAGATCAACCAAACGCTGACCATCTCGTCATTGACCTAGTCATATACGACCTAAAAGTAGCCTGAATCCTTGTCGATACTAGAAGCACCGTCAACGTGATCTTCCGTGTTACTTTGACAAGGATGGGTATAAAACTAACGGAAGTTGAACCGATACCAAAGCCGTTGACTAGTTTCTGTAACAGCCATGACCCTCGGTATGATCCGACTCCCGGTGGCCACAAAGGAAGTAACCAAGATTGTTACCTTCGCAGTCGTCGATCATCCAGCCATCTACAATGTGATCATGAGCACACCCTGGATAAACATCATGAAAGCAGTACCTTCGACTTACCATTTAGGCATCAAATTTCCGACACCCACGGGAGTTGCGGCTATTTGGGGATGCCAAAGGCAGTCGCGGACATGCTTCTTAGCAGAACATAAGCTAAGACAGATAGCCATCGACATCGTAACTCCAAAATGGGCTAAATCAAATCCGCCCCCCCNNCCCCCCCCCCCCCCCCCCCCCCCGTGGAAAATGATCCCAAAACATCGGGCCCTGCAACGATTAAGAGACAACAAGTTTCCGAACCAATCGCTCTTACCCAATCGGAGGAGAAAAACCTAGAACAGGACGCTGATCCAGAAACTAAAGCGATCTACGCGTCTACGACAGAGCCAAGTAAACACGCTCGCACCAACAACTAGAACTACGAGATGGCTAGATTCCCGCAAGGGATACGTAGGTAGCTCACTTAAAGACAAGTTCAGCTATCGCCCTCTCTTAAAAGGGGAGTATTCGTATACTCCCATATTTCAAAATATTCGCTTTGTACTTTAGATTTTTGAAACATTTCAATAAAGAAAAAGTTCGGATCTGAACACCCTCGGAAAGGTTAAAATCGTAACAGGCAAAATGAACGCCGATTAGTCATCGCAAAGCCTTAAAATCGAAAGTAAACCTAGGTTTTTCCCTAAACCCATCACACTGGTCTCTAACGTCTCAAGGCATGAATTGAGATCCTAAAGCCCCATATCTAAACACTTATAAAATCGAAACATTCTGATACAAGCAAAACGAACAGGTCGATCTACACAAAGAGTTAGATACGAGATGACAACTCGTATTCTTCCCTCCACACTTAGCAAATAAACTAGTTCATTTATAAAAAAACATAAGTTCAAATACACACCGCCCAGCAGCAGGGATTCAAAGCCACCAATGGCCAGTCCCGATACAAATGCAACGCCAATACATAACCATTACATCTCATGCAAACAACGAATCCTCACTCATCGGAGTACAAGGACGAAAATCTATGGTCAGCAGTCGAACCAGCCTCCAGCTGGTCGACCTCGCCCTTGTCATCCGGAATCTCCGGTCCAACTTCGACCGAATCCGGCGAGACAACGATGGGGTCCTACCACGACCACATCCTCCTTTGAATGTCAAAAAGCTCTGATCTCGTGTTTGTCCTCTCGTTCACCTGTGCCTGCTGTTTTTCGTATTCAGTCTGAAACAAGTACCCCTCTGCTTGAGTGAGCCTTAATCCATCCACCACTCCGCAACACTCGTGGTAGTCACCTACAACATGCTGCACCTTACTGGCCTTCTCTAAGTCATTCGCAAAATGCTCACGAAGAACTTTCATCACCTCTGCAACCTCTCTTTTACCCTTCCTGTGAGCACGGTGAGCCTTTGCGTCAGATAGCTCCTGAACATGAAGAAACTCTGCCTCATACTCGCCTCTCAAACGAGCAACTTCACCCTCGGCCCAGGCCCGATTGCTAAGGCATTTCGCATGAACCTCCTCCCTAAGACGAGCAGCCTCCTTCTCCACCAAGTCTGCACGAAACTCTGCAAGTTGGACCTCGGCCTCGTTCGCACTCAGAGCTTGACTCATAATAATGAGGCCCTACAAAAACAATGAGGGTTTAGCACGATTCCTCGGTCATACACCAACAAGCGGAAACTAACCTGATTAACTTGCTCAGGTGCTTTCACAAATTCCGGAGCATAACAAGGCTCGCTATCAAAGAAAGTAGAGCTCGAGGAACCATCGGTGCGAGTCTGGTCCGTCTGGCTATCAAGAAAATCTTTAAGGATGTTATCAGGAGTGGGGGGATACTGTCAGTTGCATCCTCGTCACCCACCACATGTTTGTCCTTACGATGCTTTGACTTATCTTTCCTAGATGGAGATTCGTACGGAACAAAACCATCCATACTCGGCTCCTCATCGTCAGGGATCAGCAAGTTTGGAAGAAAACGAGACTGGTGGAGAACGATCGCATAGCGAACACGCTTTGGAGTAAAACTATCCCATGACGTTCCCCGCCTTGCAACAAGCCTTTAATAGCAAGCATGCCTCGGAAGCGGAAGAAGAGGATTAACCTTTGTAATAATAAAAAGAGACAAATTCTTCTGAAATCTTTAAAAGATTGTTACATAAGAACCAGTCCATGATACCTTTGCTACCCCATCTGGTCCTAAAGAAAGGAATGCAGTTCTCCTCTACCGACGCACTGCCGATACAAACATAGAAAAAATGCTTCTTCCATGAAGGATAGTTTGACATGTAGCCGGTGACAAGCAACCAGCCGTGACGAGGCCGCAATTTGACTCTTTCGGAATCTCTCTTAGGTTTCAGTAATCCTTCGAGGTGGTCGACGTTAGGGGTCATACCCAGCTCGAAACTCCGCACCAGAATCCCAATGAGTTGTTGTAGGCCGCATGTAGACATTTGGCTTACCGAAAGACCAAGGCGGTAAAAAAAACGAACAATGATCTCCAGGATCGGGAACCATAAGTGACACTGCATCAAGAATGCCTCATAGCACGTGAAATAACCGTCGGGGGCAAACTCAGCTTCCTCCCCAGCCGATGGAAGGCAAAATTCTACCGCATCTGGAACGCGACAAAAACGACGAATGAAGTCGAGGCCATTGGGGCTAGACAAACTCGGACACCCGTCGATGCGATCATCATAGAAGGGGGTGGGACCCATGTCCCAGCCTTGTTAGGCCGAGCATTCGTCCCAGCCACTCAACGCGCATCTACCCGCTTAGGTGCCACGAAATCTTCCCTCGACTCCATGGGGCAGGGCGGCAAACTAGGCTCACCAAGGTCACAACGCTCTGATCTGGTCCTGGAACGAGTTTTCCTCCTTGAAAACATTGTGGAAAAGCTTAGAGAGTGAAAGAGAGAGAAATTTCTCATGTTTGGAACAAGATTATGTGTGAAGAAGTGAGTAAAGTATTTTAAAACTTACTCCACATACTTCGGACTTTTGGCCATTAAAGTTCCGTCTAACTTCACCAAACTCGCCTAACAAGTTCAAATCGCCCGCAAGAACTCTACGAGTCTTATGGACTGGGGGCTAACTATTATGGTCGAAAATTGTTAAGACAAAATATCGACCAAAACTCTCCGCAAAGATCGAAGTAGTCGCGGAAACAAATCGGATAAAAGTTTAAGGAATTTCTGAACATATAAACTCTGAAAACCCAACAATCGCGACTATGAAAATCATCGGAGAACACCAAAGCAACGGAACCATCCAGCTCACCGAGCCGACCGAGATGAACCGGCCGAGACGAACCGGCCCGACCAGCCCGTCAGACCGGCCCAGACGAATCGGGAAAAGACAAACCGGCCCGGCCGGCTCGTCGGTTGGCGAGCCGAAGCTCTCGCCCAGCTCGGCGATCGGCGAGCTGACCGAAGGTCAGCCTGCTCGCCAATCGACGAGTTGGAACACACGTCCAGCTCGCCGAGCTGGCTGAAGATCGACGAGCTCGCCAAAGATCGGCAAGCTAGAATGAGCATCCAGCTCGCCGATTGGCAAGCTGACCAGGAACAAGCTAGCTCGCCGATCGGCAAGCTGGAACGAGCGTCCAGCTCGCATATCGGCTAGCTGGCCAACACCAAGCCAGCTCACCGTTCAGCGAGCTGGCCAAACCGTCCATTCCAACACCGGCTTAGCCAAATCACGACATGGACACAATGCCGACGATTCTCGGCTTGAACACACTCCAATACTCGATTGGAACATTTCCCGTTTCGCCCTGATCCGTATTATCGCGGAACTTTACGATAACAACCAATAAAACTTGTTTTCTCGTAAGGATTCAAGTAAGTCGTATAAAACGGTAACGGTTGAACAAAACACCATAGGTTATCTACTATACGACTGACTCGAGAAGATATTCGAAAATGCTATCGTATTACGGAACGATCTCGTATAACTCGTAAAAACGGTGAAAATAACAAAACGGCCCGAAAGGTCCTAAATCCCGATAGAAGCCTACTTATGACTTTGGACGGAATCCAGCCCGATAATGCAATGTCGGTTTATCTATTTCTTGAACAAAAGAAATAAATGTCAAAGTTTGAAGATAAATATCAAGATCAAAGATAAATTTCAAGTTTCCTAGAAATAAATATGGAAGATGGAGATAAATGTAAGATTTCCGATAGACCCAAATCCAGGCGAAAAGGAAAGATTAAGCCGCCTATGAAGGAGTATATAAAGACAAAGTCGAAGCGAAAGGAGAGGAGAGCAATTTTCGCAGAGCTTTTACTTCACCAAAAAAACTTAGGCAATTTAGGCAATTTTCCGTTGCGTCTCAACTACGGTTTAGACTTAGGTTGCTAGAACTAAACTTACCATCAGTTCTTGTAGCCAAGTCTAATTCTCTTTGTACCACTCTTACGCAAAATCAGAATAAGAACTTTATTTGCCTCTATTTACAATTTCGTACTTTTACTTTGCTGTTCTCGTATCTTGATTACTTAGCGTGTGGTTTAGCAGATATCCGAGACCTCTGGGAAAGTCAAGTAACTTGACGTTCCTTATTTTACGGAAATCGACGGTGTGAATTTTGGTTCGCACATTTACTGAAACCTAACTTGTATGGGGGGGGGCAGAAACACGACCAACCAACCCCGATCAAGAAATGGTACTATCCACCTCTCCATAAGAGAAAGGGAAAATGGATCGGCTTTATCTACGGAGGATCAAAATTTTGCAACTCAGTCAATTCCATCAAGGCGCACCAACAAAGAGCAGAAAGCAGCATGGGCATACGCGAGCCCCTATCAGGTCCCGATCATGAAATCTGCTTCGACGAAAACGAAACAGCCGACCTCGACAAACCACACGACAACGCCCTCTTCGTACGCCTCGACATCGGAGGATGCAAACTATCCCGAATCATGATCGATACCAGAAGCTCGGCAGACGTCATCTTCTGAGACGTGCTTAAAAGGATGGGATTCACCAAAACCCTCCTTAAGCAAGAGAAAACCCCACTCATTGGATTCGCAGGGGAAACCACCTATTTGTTTGGGTCCACCGAGCTCAACGTGACAGCTGGAAATGTAAGAAAGATCATTGAGTTCGTCGTCATAGATCAACCTGCTCCGTTCAATGCCATCATATACAACATGAAGGCGGTACCTTCAACCTATCACCAATGTAAGATTTCCAACACCGATAGGAACAAAAACAATAAGAGAAAGCCAGAGGAATTCCAGAGCCTGCTATCTTGCAAGTTTTAAAGACATCGAACCAAGTCCATAATACCATCCAAACTTACCATACGAACTTGTAAAAACAGTTTTTAGAATAAAAGCCTTACGACAGCAAATAAAAATATCTATTCTCATCTCAAAACTTTTGACTTGATTGCATGAAGCGAGAAGATTGTTATTCATTATTTCCTTAATGAGTTTGATATTAGCCATGACCTCCTCCACACAGATCTTGCAGTCAGCTGCAGCCTTCTTCTTCTCCCACTTTTCTTTTAAAGACATCAATATATCCATATAGCTATCAACCAAAGCCTTCTTCGCGTAGTAAGTCACCCGACGGAGCTCATCCATGTGTTTCGCCGTCAAAGACTCGACCTGCATCTCCAGCGAGGAAACCTGCTCCAAAGTCGCCTTCCTCTCATTCTCAACAGCCAAAGACGGGCCTCGAGGGAAGCAGCCTGATTTCCCAGCTTCTCAGCCGCCATTAATTGAACCACGTTAGCACGTTCCCTATCTTGAGCCATCTTCAAACTGAGCTTTATCTCCGAACAACCTTCTTAACCTCGTTGAGCTCATCAGCTCGAGGAATGTCTCGAAAACGCTTCTCCAAGGTATCTGCAGACTCGTTATTCACCTCCAATACCTAAAAGAACATCGTGAGTTGCGAGCACGAAAAGGTGAAAGCCCAAACGATCAAGAAACAAAATGACTAACCTTGGCATGAGCCACCACCATCTTGACGTATGCTTCAAGCTCGGTCATGTTCCACAACGAAGGGAGCGGGCCGGTTTGAAATGCCTAATTAAGTGGGCGACGCTATCGGATCCTTCGTGATCGGACAGTCCTTGGCATGGGAAAATTGCCAATAAAACGGTTTCGAGATCCTACATCACCCACGGGGCCAGACTTAGTGTCCTTCCCAGATATCTTCGCTTTCTTCGAAGGACGATCACGTCCCTCCGAACCAGCCGGACTCCCAGAACTCAGTAGAACCACCACCTGCAGTCTTCCTGAATCGTCAGCGTCAGATCGAGCCGCAACACGAGGAACTTGGGTTTCCTCACAAAGAACTTCAGTGAGCGCTTCACTCACGTTGCCAGAACGGATCCTTCCAGAACTCGCCTCATTCCCTCTATTTCTGATCCTTTCTGACTCACGAGAATTCATTCTCCTCGATGACATAAGTCTTTCAGATAAGGGGAAATATCACTGAAGTTACTAATAATCGACAAGGCATGCTTGCCACTTATAAAGGAGGAAACAAGTCGAATAAACGATAAGCATAAAAGAATAAAATCTCGAGAATCTAGAGAAAACGATATCATTATAATCAGAAGTTATCAAAATCAAAAGATTACATCCAAAATATTTTTAAATAAAAATAAAAAGAAAACAATTCGAGAATCAGCCCCATCCTCGAAAGGAGAATCTCGAACAACCGAATCATCAGAGATCTCGGGTAAATCTAAATCCGAAATATACCAATCCGTGACAGCAGTCGCTATGACGAGAGCCTCAAAATCCTTCTCGAGTTCTTTGAGACGGACTAATTCCTCATCAACAACCAACTCCCCATCCTTAATCGTAATAAGCAGGTCGATGTTTGCTATTATCTCCCGAAGCTGAATCTCCGCATCAATTACCTTCTTCTTGTCTAGCCACTTTTTCTCTACGAGAAGATAAAACCTCTTTGTAGCGATCAGCAATGCCACGATGCATGACGCGAGATTTGTCTCGCTCCCTTTCCACAAGAAAATCCGCGACCCTCATCTTCTGAGTTGCGACCTCGGTTTCGAATACAATCCTCTCCTCGTAAGCCTTCCTTCATTCATCCTTCAGGAACATCGCCTCCCCAGTATTCTTCTTTAGATCCTCTTTCGTCTTCTGAAGCGAATCCTTGAGGCCTTTAACCTCGGCACGCGATCTCGCCAATTCTCCATCGTCACCACCTCGGAACAGTGTAGCAAACTCTATTACGGCCTGTAATGTTCATGAGATTGTCAGAATATCGACATATTCAATTAAAAAGACAAAAGAAACATAGCATACCTTAAAGTTGGCGTCCGCAACCTTAAGGTACGCTTCCCTCTCCTCAAGAGAAGACGGAGTAAAAATGGTCGGACTCGGCACCGCCGCGTTGCGATCGGAAAAAGAGGATCCATCTCGTAAACTTGGTGATCGGCGACGCTTACAACCAGTAACAGCAATGTCTCCAAGATCCGGGTTATACCCCCTCAGGAGTAGCACCAACATCGGAATCCGAGATCCGGATCAAGGAGGACCCCTCAAGATTCCTTCTCGCGAAATTAGCCCCACGGCTTTAAAAAGACGATCTCCTAACCAACTGCCTAACTAGCCTGGCAGAGGAAGAAGGACCGCTAGAAGAAACCACAACACTGACCAATATCATCGGACCAAAAACATAAAATCTTCGTGAAATCGAAGTCGCCCACCGACGAACGGTAGACCTTTAAAACAAAAAACCCTTATCGACAGTCCTCGTCGTGATATGGAATCCCTCGAAGGATATGACGACCCGCTCACAGAGACATGAGGAAAGTACCGGGGTTCTGGTTATTCCTTTTTAACAAGCATAGGTGGTGCAGTTCTTCTCAGCCGAACCGCAAGCCTTCCTCGCAGGCTCTAACCTCGAAAGCCAGAAGATGTCTTAAAAAGTTTGGACACATATGAGTGAGGCATATACCCAACTCAGCCACGATGTCAAGGATAGGACCCGAAATCAGAAAAGAAAGGCCGCCAGACTCGAAAAAGGCAAGATACACTCCGCAAAACCCATCACGAACAGTGTTGGGAGTCTCCAATGTTTAAGCAAGCTCAATCTAAATGTCACAATCGACACCATACGTCTTGTATAAACCCTCGATCCGATCGGCAGTGGTCATAAGGCGAGGGAAAGAAAACGATGAAGACATTTTTGTTTCGAAAAGAAAGAGAAGATCCAAAGTCGTGAAAGCGAAAACTCAGAATTTTTGCAGAGATGAGAGAGATCAAGACGAGAAAGTGAGGGAGAAAGAAAACCCTCACGTATTTATAGTCGTTCACCGACAAAAAGAAACGGCTATATCCCCAACTACGAGAAGAAGTAATGATTAGGTTTTCTTGAATACAGCACATGTAGCCGTTGGAGAAATCACACGCGTCAACGGTCCATCGACAGGACATGTTTCAAACCCTATCCGACACCAAAAAATGAACCATCTCGCATCAATCAAAGTCAAACGTACCATCTCTGTCCTTTGATAAAGGAAAGAGATTTGGGGGAAAATGTTGGACCCAATTTCTGCTAGAGGATCAGATAGGCATGGGCCCGAGCGAAGTCACCAAACCAGTCAATGCATACTGAGCCCGGCAAGGCCGAATCCACAACCTGGAGATTGCAGAAGACGTTGAGAGAAATCAGGAGCAGGCAAGCTACAAAAGGAGGAAGAACCAAGAGAGGAAGACACGTTAAAAACCCTAGATCTTACACACACACACACAGATCGACCTCATCCGCCTCTCTCATTTTCTCTTTAGTTCAATCTCATTGTTGTTTCATTTTGATCTTGAGTAACTTCTTTGTAATCAATCCATTATCAATAAAGTTTATTTTTGTCAACCGATTTTCGATTATGTCGCTGTGTTATGAGAGCATCGTTTCCCACTTCTTTTGTTTTCCTTAGATTAAACCCATAATCACTATCAAATACTTAGTGTAGGTTTTGGGATCTACAAGCATGTTCAACGTAAAGGCTTCCCAAACCGAGTTCGCAAGCTCAAGCAGATCCAACCTAGGGAAGCATCATCCTCTTGCTCGGACTAGACGACAACCTGCAGGCACCGTCTCCGTATGTTGCCAAGTAACTCAACACTCAGAAAACTCCAACTTGAGAGGAAGGACTGAAAAGCAAGTGGAGAAACCTCATCTTCCCCACAGAGGAGTATTCGGTAGACCCATCTTGAACCATCCACGTTGAAAAGACCATGGACCCTGTTTAAGAAACTCCCAGTTCATGGTTCCACCATAGTTCCTCTGAAAGTGGGGAACAAGCATCAACAAAAAACTACCTACGACAAAGGAGCAGATCGAACCTCTAAATTCCTCATGGTCCCGTAGAAGACCGTTATCAGCCTTGGATCCCTGGGGCTAATTCAATCCGCAAGCGACACGATGACCAACATATCAAGGGAAAGTCCTGGAGAAGTGAGAATACGTATTGTCTTCGCTATCTGGTCGGTCTTAATCCAGACAATGGGAAGGAGAATCCTCTACACGCCGGTAATAACTCTAGACCTCATTACCCAAAGATATAATGAGCCGACGAAGCCGGACCCGAATCAGAAAATTGGGACCTTCCAGCAAGGAGATAAGGTTCCGAGACGGGTCAAAGCACACAAGCTACAAAAATAACAAAGGTAAAACATAGTCTACCCATCGGAATTCCCCACGAGTTACTACTTTACACCATGATTTCAGAATTCTGATTGATAGATCTTTATGACCTATTGTATAAGCATTTTGGTTTCTGTTTGGGGATTTTTGTGTAGTCTCTTGATATACCATGGATTTAACTCTCTTTTAGCCATGGTATATAAGTGTTTTAATATATATTTATTATATTCTATAGTAGTATTAGCATATTTATTGGTTCATGAGTGATTTGGGGGAAAGTGAAGTCTTTGGAGCATTTTGGAGTATAATAGAAGACATCATCCGAAGCTGATATCAACTCTTAAGGTCGAAACGGAGAGATAATAATCGATCGATGCATACTCTATGACATCGATCGACACCGAAGGCACAAAAGTCCAATACGTGATTCAGCCGACTTGAAGCCCACGACTTCACTTATTTACGAGTTTTAAACCATAGTATTTATACTTTTTCAAAGTGTTTAGGGCAAAGGGAGCTTTTTTGTATTCTAATTTTCACCACAAAAGGTTTTAGGATTCATAAGTTTGGAGAGCAGATCATATAGAGATTTGTGATTGGAACCCTCTTACTTCTATCTATTTTATCTATGCTATTTATTTACATTCTTTGTGTTATGTCTTACTTAGCCATGTCTGAGTAGTTGAGGATTAGCCCCCAACTATAGGATTACTAGTTGTGATACTTATTGATTGTTCTTAATGCTTGTTTTCTATGAGATTGACACCTAGAAACTTGATCTAAGGAATTAGCTAGGATGTATTGAGCAACCTCAAGCAACACTACCCCGAATCTATCATGTCAAGCTATTTATTATTAGGTCTAGCGATAGGTAATCTAATACTACTTAAGTGAGCCTTATTCAACTCGCACGTAAAGCTTAACTACAAGCGCGCCAATCGATATCCCTATAGGATAATCGATCGACGGAGCGAAAGGCGTATCAGTCGATATTAGTCAATAATAATCGATCGACGCTTCTATCGATCGACACGCACACGCCGTCATCGACCAACACAGCTCACATGGAGATGACCGATTGTGCTACGAACACATCGATCCACATGCACCATACACGTCAAATCCTACCGGATCACTGCTACCCTAGCTTCGCCTTTCAAACGACCGATCACAGGAAAATTTTTCCATAGGCAATTGGGCTAACAGTGGTTTCCATGAGAGTTTTGCTATTGACACTTCATCCACCAAGGAAGGGCATGAGGAAGTGCATGATGAGGACTACGAAGAAGAACTCGTCATTGAGATTCATGATATCCTTGAAGAGGATAGACTCATGGAGGATTCTTACAGAACGCAACCATCAGAATCGATCGACAGAAGCACTACCATATCGATCAACACGCTACCTCAATCAGCAAAACAGACGCGCCAATCGATTGATTTTCCATATTCGCCGCGATCGATATTAAGGCAAACTACTTCAGAAGATTTGGAAATTTTCCAATTCGTAAAAAGGCAAGAGATTGGTATATAAGGGGCCTTGAGATACAAGAATTATTCATACCAAAGACGCAGAGAAGATACAAAACCCTACTACCATCTCGGGTCAGAGCAAGAGAGGAACAAGCTACAATCTTCCTCATTAAATATGCAGAAGTGCAGCAACTGCTCAACCAACATCTAACGACGCTCAAACGCCATCGATCGACGCAGCCAATTCAACATCGATCGACTACAACTCTAACCCTAACTCTCTATCTAAACAATACTATGTAGATCCAAGTTATCTTACTATAGATGAGTCTGGTGTTTTCAGGGATCCAGAAGGTCACGTACGAGCCATGGATGGAAGGTTTATTTAAGCGTCCAGAGAGGAGATAGTAGACATTCTTTAGATGGCCAATATACCGAGCAGTCGATTCTAGCATTCTTCGATCGATCGAGCAAGACCGAAATCGACCGACAGAGGGACCTACTCGTCGATCGATAGACCATTCAGAATGTCTATCGATACCTACCAAAAACGTGGTGTACACAACAATAACCGACACCAAGTCAAAGGACTCCACTAAGAGAGGAAGGATGAGTATGGCATATACATATATGAGTTTGGGTATGCCAGAGGAATCAACGGTGATATCGTCCATATCTCCAAAGACGATATTATAAGCCTTTTGACAAGGCATCTATGGGTGAGCACAGCTACATATGTCTTCCAGACCATGAAGCGTCATTCACACGAACCCAACTGATACCAGAGATCTACACAAAAGACGAAATCGATGAGATGGTATATGGGATTTGTGTAGCTGAAAAGAGGAATATAGACGAGCTACAGAAGAGAATATATAACATATACTACCCCTTTGATACACATATAGATTGGCTCAGCTCTATAATGGAAGAGTACAAGGAGAACTAGCCAAGTTGCTAGCACAACATGCAGAGGAAAAGGATGAAGCCGCATCGATCGATGTAGACCATGAAGCGTTGATCAACACGCATCAACAGCCATCAACCAACTATTGTTAAGTTAACATGATGGAGGGAAGGATTGATTGGGAATAAGGATACCTAACCACCAAGATAACCTAGTACGACGACCCCCTCAACAACAATGTGAACTGGTTGAGTTCAAAACTGGAGTTGATGCAGAAGAACGTGGATATGCTCCTTGAGAAGGAGAAGAAGAGACAAGACAAGCCGACGTTGATCAAGACAGAGAAGTATGCATCGATCGACGTGAGATTCGCATCACTGAAAAATCGACTGAACACTTGCAAGGAGGACATGACTTACCCTTTCATATCCCCGAATAGACTATACTTGAACAAATTAGTATCAGATGAGTGGGATACAACAAGAGGTCGATACCATCCAGAACCAGCTCGATTTTCACGTCGCAGGCTCGACATCGATCGAAAGGCACACTGCCAAATCGACCGATACCAAGAAGCTACCAGAAGCGAAGTTCTATACAAGAGCAGAAGTTGATAAAGTCAACAGAAGTACTGTTGAGGACATACTCGATAGGAGGTGTGATGATATACACTTCCCCGTTTGACTGCATCATCAGTGGACTACATTCAGAAAACCAATGGCTGCAGAGGGAAGTGAAAGCAATTCAAAGACAACTTGGTGGTCATCCTAAAACGTCGAAATCGATCGACAGAGTGATCACGAGATCGGTCGACAGGACTACACCAGAACCAATCGACGCATCAGTTGTCGCATTGATCGACATAGTGTCTACACAAGACCAAGAGAAGTACGATTCAATGCATAAGGAACTTCAAGGGTTATTCCCTTGATAGGATTGGGAAGTACAGTTTCAGCATTGAATACCTTGAGGATAAGCGACAAAAGGTCTCAGATGCAGTAGTCAAGATGGATGACGGATGGACCAGAGGAGATGAAGCCACAAGAAGTTTCATTGCCACTTGGTTCCGAATGAACAAAGAAGATGTGGATACTTGTTTTCCAACAAGTATTTTCTTCTCCACACACTAGCTCAAACACCTCCAAAATTAAGCTTAAGACTATAACAAAGCGTTGAGTGGGAGACAACCCACTAGTAGATATTTTTATTTTTAACTTTGATATTTGTTTTTACTCTATGCAACAAAAAAAAGATCCGAGTAGAATGTTTTCCGCGATTCATAGAGAGATACTAGAGACGACCGATGTCGAGTCATCCGTATCAGTCGATATTGAGTACGGTCAGGTATATCGTTCTTACTCGTTCAAGTCAGTCATTTTGATTTTTTTTATCCACCCGGATGAGTTACCCTGGGACAGTGTAATTTAAGTCTGGGGGATGTTTACTGACATTTACTTTGCTTTTTAGTCGTATTTAACTGTTTTCAAAAAAAAGTTATATTTAATTTAAGAAAGGGATTATGAACTTTTTTGATTTTTACATGATATTTAACAACTCTTTTAGCACAATTCTAGATTTACTTGTCACATATAGTGCTAAGATGCTAAAGTGGATCAACCTGTCAACCATATACGCTTACTTAGATTGTTTGAAGGAACGAAAACTAGCTTCTAACGCTAAACTTGACACAAATTGCTCGTTTTGGGGCTTAAGATACACTGGATTGGAATACATCCTCCTTCAGGTCTGAAAGGTACAAGTCTGTAAACTTTTTGTTTCCTTCTCTCCTCTCTTCAGCATCTAGAAAAAGAAAAGATTGAAATGATTTTATGTGGTTTAGAGGGATATGTAAATTACCTTTCACTCCAATATTCTAAATTTTAATGGAATGATCACACATCAATGGAAGCGACGGAGAGGTACATTACCAATGACCCCACTATTTTCCTACATTGTTGTCTGAAAGGAAAAATAAAACCAACAAAGTTCGTCAGGATGGATTAAACACCCATCTCTGATTCAATGGGGTTGGGTTAATAAGATATATCAGAGAAGAGAGAATTAGGGAGAAAAGAAACCAGAATGGGATTACCTGTTTATAAGGATACCTGATTGAGTAAGAATCTATACATCCTGTGATCAATACTTCCAAGGTAAAGCCTACACATTTATATTATGTTAAAAAATGAGGTTAGTTAAGGGGAATGTTAGACAATATTTGCTCAGTTGTTGGATAGTTGAATTTGGTTGCTAAGCTAGGATATTGCATAGTGCACTTTTCTAATTAGGATCTTTTAGATGTGGATTGCAATATAATAGAGGTGATGATTTTCAGTGACAAAAAAAAAGAGGTGATGATTTCAATGTTTAAAGTATGTGAATCTCTGTTGTTTTCAAACCTCTTTCAAAGAGACTACAGGTTGGTTTTGCTTGAGGACAAGCAAAAGGGTAAGTCTGGGGGAGTTGATATACCATAGATTTAACCCTCTTTTAGCCATGGTATATAAGTGTTTTAATATCTATTTATAATATTCTATAGTACTATTATCATATTTATAGGTTCAAGAGCGATTTGGGAGAAAGAAGTCTTTGGAGCATTTTGGAGTACAATAGAAGTCATCATCCGAAGCTGATATTGCCCCTTACATAAGTCCAATAAGTCACCTATTTATGAATTTACCTCTGACGAGTTTTAAACCCTAGTGTTTATACGTTGCCAAAGTGTTTAGGGCAAAGGGAGCTTTTTTTTTGTATTCTAATTTTCACCACAAAAGGTTTTAGGATTCATA
>JABAYD010007581.1:0-14336 GCA_014822095.1 Diplotaxis tenuifolia | reverse complement strand
TCTGTCCATTCACAATGTAGCCTGTATAGAACCTTGCACAACTCCGGGTACACATGCTAGCCATTTTAGTGTTTCCTGATGTCTTTCAGAATCAATAGGTATATGGCATTAAGGTTTACAGATAGTTACGCACTTTCAAAACAACTTAAAAACATACAAAAAATAGATACTTGCCTTTTCTTTAAACCAAGATTCAGAATTCATAGTATGTGTACTCCACAAATATGTTGCATCACGTCTACATTGGGCAGTGGTATCTTGTCGATATTGTAGGTGCATGCTAAAAAAATAGTATATATCAGTGCACTGTTTGATTCATAGATGACAAGTGAAATAACATCATTCCACTTACTCAACATAAGGCGCCACGACAGATGTATTTTGAATAACATCAAGGTTGGCTGTTGTCTTCTCCATTTCAGACAGATTAATTGAAGTGGCTGCTAACATTGGACGTCCCTCTAGTATTGATTGGCTCTCATAATCAGCATTGCTATCTAATTTCTCCTCCACGTTTGTGGTCTTTTTAAGAAACTCACTAAAAAACAGCATGCACTCTTTTGAAGTACATCCGTATTGTTGGGGTCGAAATCGGATACGACAAAGTTAACATCCAAATATCCGTAAAAGTAAGTATAAGATTTCTACATTTTCGGAAAGGAAAACTTATACGAAGAAATTGCAGTAAAATCTTGTTTTAAATAATTCAAAACAACGATTTCTTAAAACAACGACACAATGCTATCGTTGGTCCAAACATCCGTAAACAACATCTAAAGCATCGTATCATTGCGACAATCTCGGACGCTTGGACGTTGGATTCTCGCAACAAAGGTTTCGGTCCACGGCGCAAACACTGTCGCGATGGCGACCGAGTCACAAACAAGAGCTCGGTTGTTATAGCGATCGAATCGCGAAAGAAGCTCGGTCTCTATAGTTACCGAGCTTTGGGCAGAGCTCGGTCACTATAAGAAACGAGCTCCCGAAAAAGCTCGGTCGCTATAGCAACCGAGCGTGCATGCATCACAGTCTTTCTGCAGCGTCCGACCTCTTCTGAAAGGATGATACGATGTAAAACTATGCAATCTAGACTATCCTCATTACAAATATCCGCAAAAAATGGCTTAACCATTTCTTGATTCTCGATCAAATTTGATCATCAGTCAGTTTTACGATAAAAACCGCGAAAAAGGTATTTATCGAAGAAACCTTAATAAACGTCTGGAATCAAAAGACGGTCCAAAGAGTCCTAAAGTTTTATTCGAGGCCAACTTACGATTTCTTAAACCCATGAACGATAAGCGCTATGACGGTTATGCTTGGATGGATAAATGTAAAATTCCGCTGATAAATGGAAAGTTTCCGCAGATAATCATGAAGATCGGAAAAATGGAATATCTCCATTTTTTGGGACTATGACGGCTTAAGGGCAAAAGAGGAAGGCGTAAACCGACCTAGAAGGGAGTATATAAGGAGTTCAAGACGAGAGGCATAGAGGGAAACTTTTTCACAGCAAACTAGCACTTAGAGCAATTTAGGCATTTTTTTCGTTTTTGTTATTCGAGATGCGAGTCAATTAGGTTTAGCCGCCTTCGGGTTTTTAGAACTAGGAATCTCGCCGACAGCTCTCGTAGCCCAGGCACCTTACCTTGTTGTTACGCTCAAACGCGAATTCGAGAATAAGATTCTATTTGCTCTCTTTTTTTCTTTACAATTTCTTATTGTTTTTATCGTCTTTATTTTGTGTTCTGATTGTTTGGCGTGTGGTTTCTCAGATATCCGGGACCTCTAGGAAATTAGGGTTTACCTTCTTTCCTTATTTATACGATATATTGACAGTGCAAATTTTCTCTACGATTTCTTATTGTGTTTATCGTCTTTATTTCGTGTTCTGATTGCTTGGCGTGTGGTTTCTCAGATATCCGGGACCTCAGGGAAATTAGGGTTTTCCTACTTTCCTTATTTATACGATATATTGACGGTGCGAATTTCGGTTCCCACAGTTTGGCGCTAGAAGGAGGGGGGGGGTACGGATCAATCTTACTCATAGCCAGCAAACGCTCAACCAGACATGACAATTGACGACGCGACAGACTTGCAGACTCCTCTCAACGGAGCAAACAAGGACGCTCTGAATACTCCAACAACAGATGTATCCGCAGCCAACGCACCTGCTAACGCCGCGACGCTCGACGAGTTCAAAAAGATGCTCTCTGCTTACGAAAAGAGGTCGGAAGAGAAAGATAAACTCGTGGGAACCTTGACCAAACATGTTCAAACCCTAACGACAAGGACCCTAGCAGTCCTCCCTCGCGGAGCTACGAAGCTCCGCAAAAGGAGGTTTGAGTTTGCAACCCCACGTGATAGGCCTGAAACTTTGCAGGAACGTCCCTCCGGACAAAACCCTAGTGAAACATCCCCTGTCGAGAAAAGCAACTCGAAAAATCCTCTGCCATCTGAAACGGACACCGAGGCGGATGAAGTCGAGCGCATCGACTCCGGGGAAGACGCCGACGTCCATCCAAGAAGAACCAGGAGCCGATAGGCTCGGAAAGATTCCCCGTTCAACAAGCCCATTATGGAAGAAGGGGAAAACCCCTACTAGGTCAAACAAGAGGAGCTGGCTGAAAAGCAAACCGAGATTACTCGCAGAAAACACCGACAAGCTCGGAAAGCCGCTGAGGAGAATCAAGATATTTGCGACCTCCGCGACTACATCACCAAAACCGCCGCGGAAGTAAGGGCTGTGAAATCGCATATCCATCATGCCACGAGTGCTGCCCTAGAAATCGATAAATTACTGAGGGAGCTCGCAAGACGACTTTCACCGCACGTATCTCCGACACCAAGGTTTCTAATCTTTGAAAGCTCAAAGTACCGATATACAACGGTACAACCGATCCTAAACCGCATCTCCAGGCTTTCCATACCACTATGGGAAGAGCTAGATTCAAAGAAGGCGAAAGAGATGTAGGCTATTGCCGTCTATTCGTCGAGAATCTGGAGGGAGCGGCGCTCAAGTGATTCGCTCGCTTGAAGCGAAACTCCATCGGATGTTTCCGCCAGCTCGCATTGGAATTTCTCAAACAGTATTCTATGTTCATATATAGAGAAATATCCGACGTCAAACTGATCTTTACAAGGGTCAGCGGAATCAGCGACAAAGTTGTTGTAGACGCGCTCAGGAAGACACTCTGGTACAAGTCGAAGTTCAAAAAATGGATAACACTCGAAAACCTCGTACGATCCAAGATGATCTCCATAAAGCCTTGGACTACATAATGATCGAAGAAGAAACAAAAGTTCTGTCGCAGAAACATAAGCCGACGGAAAGTTCTTTAAAAGATGCAGATCCGAAATGAAAAAAGAAGACCTCTCGTAACGACAAGTACGTCCACCACGAGGGAGAAGAGCTCCAAGGCGCACACAACTACGCCATCAATTCGGAGTAGGGCAAAACGTTGGGAAACACGTGGAATCGCAACCAGAATTACGACGAAAATGTCTACTGCGAGTTCCACCAGACCAGGGGCCACACCACGACTAACTGTAAAGTCTTGGGGGTGAGACTGGCCGCGAAGCTGCTTGCTGGACAACCCTCTGAAGTAACCAGTGTCAAGGACCTCATACTCGACACCGATCGTCCACCAAGACCCGATAAAACCCTCCCGCAGAAAACTCCTCTTCGAGTAATCAGGCAGGAGATAAATGCGGAAGGAGATTGGACGACAAGAGGAACGATAATAATCGCAGAAGGGTGAACATGATCATCGGAGGATCGCAGTACTCCAAGGAGTCGGTCTCAGCCATCAAAGCCTACCAACGGAAAGCTGAGTCAAGTGCGAAGTATGCCACGTGGTCTCCTCCCCAAGATGGCCAAGACAATTCGGTGACGTTCGCGGAAGAAGAAGCCAGAGTAATCGATAAGCCTCACTGCAACCCTCTTGTCATAGATCTCGTGGTAAGGGATCTTGAGGTCACGAGAGTACTCATCGATACTGGAAGCACAATCAATGTAAACTTCCGCGACACCTTCAAAAGGATGAACATCGAGCTCGGAGAAATCACCCCGATGCCTAAGCCACTAACGGGTTTCTCTGGAAAAACGTCCATGACTCTAGGATCTATCCAGCTACCCGTCATGGCAAAAGATGTCACGAAAATAGTTGACTTCGCAGTGGTAGACAGCCATGCTGTCTACACCGTGATCATGGGAACTCCGTGGCTAGACGCCATGAAGGCCGTTCCCTCAACATATCACTAAGGCATCAAATTCTCAACAAGAACTGGAATTGCAGCCATTTGGGGTTGTCAAAAACAGTCGCAACTTTGCTTCTTAGCGGAACATAAGTTAAGACAGATCACGACAACCTCCATGGTAAAACGCAAGCGCACTCAGCCTCTTGCCGAAGTCTCTCCGACTAAAGACGCGGCGGCATCTTCCGCAGAAGCAGATCGGAAATTGGAACCCAATTCGATTCCGAAGACATCATCACAACTCAACGGGAAGAGAAAAATTCCGAGAAGGATGTCTACACTGCGACTAAGGTAGTCGACGTACCACTAACCGCCGCGTAAACACATTCGCGGCACAATCAGAACTACAAGATGGCTTGATCCTCGAAAAAGGTACGTAGGCAGCTCATCGAAGGACGAGTTGAGCTATCTCCCTCTCTAAAAAGGGGGGGGGGATTGGGTACGTATACTCATATACTCCCACCTTTTAAAAATTTCCGATGCACCTTTGGAATCGAGTTATTTTAAATATAATTAATTTTTTTACTACAATACGCATATTTTTATGCTTCAAGATAAAAATCCAAGACATTCTCATCCTATCGTTTGATAAAAGTCGAGAAAATTACGTAAGTCTTCTAGAAAATTGAAACACAAAATTATAATCTCTGAAAATAACGGCGAGACGTCGTCAAAGTTAGATTCAAGATTATAGGAATGACAATCCAAATGCAAACTCAATCGTTCCTTAAAGAATGATTCTCTAACATCTGACACAAGGATAAAAGCGAGCAAAAAATACCGAAATTTTGGTCAGGCACTTCTAGTTGGCTTAAAAATTGTCTCTGGAGAGATGCCCGATTCGTATCACACAAGTCAAATAAGCCGAGAACCTATCGCAGACTTTAAATCTATACAAATCAGGTTGAAATCACAACAGGAAAAATCATAGCCATCTTGTCACCGCATAAACCTTTAAAAATCGAGAGTAAACCTAGGTCTTGCCCTAAACCTAGCACACTGGTCCCTGACATCTCAAAGACATAATATCTAAAAATGATACGAGATCTTAAAACATGTCTCTCCGTTCCATATCATAAACGTTTCAATCACCGCAAGTCTTGTGACGGACCTTAAAAGGAAACAACACATCGAACGTCTCACTAGAGATAAATACGAGATGACAACTCGGATTTATCCCAAACAAACAAAAAAATATATACTAACAAACTCGTTATATATATAAACTGCCTCGTGGCTGGGATTCGAAATCACCAACGGCCAGTCCCAATATTACAAACATGCCATACTGGGCAGAACAAAGTCATATGGCCACACTCGGCCGGATAAGAAGAAAAACGACCACACTTAGCCGCAGAAACACGAAAGATAAGGGGAAATCATTTTCCTGACAAATGTCAACTCAAATCAATAGAGGAAAAAATCCTCCGACGGCGAAGCTCCAAACTCGCCCGCTGGATAGCTCACCTCATCCTTGCCTCCATCGCCTCGGTGGCGACCTCCACAGTATCGGGAGAAACCAGGATTGGATCCCAAAATCTCCAAATCCTCCCTTCGATCGGAGGAATGCGCGACTCGGCATGAGCACAATCCTTCATGCCTTCCTTCATGAGGTTCAGCTCATCTTCATAAACATAGTCGCCTTCCGCGTTCTGAAGAGAGTACCAACCGATCCGCGACACTCGCGAAAATCGCGCGTTAAGGCATCGGCCGCCCGAGATTTTTGTATTCATTCCTAAATTGTGTCGCACGATTCTTCATCTCGGCAGCGACCTCCCTTTTTGCTTGCCTCTTTGTTCGACGAATCTCCGTGGCACGGTCGGCGGCTACCGTTGAATCTCGCTCTAGAGTCTCCGCCTGAAGCTGAGCAAAGTCCTTCGTATTCTTTTCCGCCTTGAAACACCAAATCCTCGTTTCTCTCTAGCTCTCCACTAGTGCTGGACCAAGCTTGTTCATCGCTTACGAAATTCGAGAAAATTCGTTATTCTAAAAAAAATGAATATACATATGAATGACTCTTGGAAGAATTAAGGAGGAAAATAACTAACCCCATTGACCACGTGAGAACTCTCCGCATCTATCTCAGGCCTCTCCGACTCGATCCATGCATCACGGTCTTTCCGTAGTGTCCGACCTCTTCCGAAATGATGAACGATGTAAAACTATGAAATCTCGACTATCCTCATTACAACCTTCCGCAAACCATGGCTTAACCATTTCTTGATTCTCGATCAAATGGGATCATCAGTAAGGTTTACGTCCAGAATCAAAAGACGGTCCAAAGAGTCCTAAAGCTTGATTCGAGACCCACTTACGATTTCTTAAACCCATGACCCAAAGCGCTATGACGGTTAGCTTGGATGGATAAATGTAAAATTCCGCAGATAAATGGAAAGTTTCTGCAGATAATCATGAAGATCGGAAAAAATAGAATATCTCGCCTAAACTCGCCAAACCGCACAATAGAATCTCGTCAACCTACGACTCTAGCGTACCGGGGGGCTAACTGTTGGGGTAAAAATCGGATACGACAAAGTTAACATCCAAATATCCGTAGAAGTAAGTATAAGTTTTTACATTTTCGGAAAAGAAAACTTATACGAAGAACTTGCGGTAAAATCTTGTTTTAAATAATTTAAAACAACGATTTATTAAAACAGCGACACAATGCTATATCGTTGGTCCAAATGTCCGTAAACAACATCTCAAACATCGTATCATTGTGACAACCTCGGACGCTTGGACGATGGGTTCTCACAACAAAGGTTTCGGTGTATGGCGCAACCTCGGTTGCGATGGCGACCAAGTAATAAATAAGAGCTCGGTCGCTATAGCGACCGAGCGTGCATGCATCACGGTCTTTCTGTAGCGTCCGACCTCTTCCGAAATGACGATACGATGTAAAACTATGCAATCTTGACTATCCTCATTACAACCTTCCGCAAACCATGGCTTAACCATTTCTTGATTCTCGATCAAATGGGATCATCAGTCAGGTTTACGATAAAAACCGCGGAAAATGTCTTTATCGAAGAAACCGTAATAAACGTCTGAATCAAAAGACGGTCCAAAGAGTCCTAAAGCTTAATTCGATGCCCGCTTACGATTTCTTAAACCCATGACCCATAAGCGCTATGACAGTTATGCTTGGATGGATAAATGGAAAGTTTCCGCATATAATCATGAAGATCGGAAAATGAAATATATCCATTTTTTTGGGACTATGACGGCTTAAAGTCAAAAGAGGAAGGCGTAAGATGACCTAGAAGGGAGTATATAAGGAGTTCAAGACGAGACAAATAGAGGGAACCTTTTTCACAGCAAACTAGGACTTAGAGCAATTTAGGCATTTTTCCATTTTTGTTATTCGAGCTGCGATTCAATTAGGTTTAGCTGCCTTCGGGTTTTAGAACTAGGAATATCGCGGACAGCTCTCGTAACCCAGGCACCTTACCTTGTTGTTACGCTCAAACGCGAATTCGGGAATAAGATTCTATATGTTCTCTTTTTTTCTTTACAATTTCTTATTGTTTTTATCGTCTTTATTTCGTGTTCTGATTGTTTGGCGTGTGGTTTCTCAGATATCCGGGACCTCTAGGAAATTAGGGTTTACCTTCTTTCATTATTTATACGATATATTGACAGTGCAAATTTTGGTTCCCACACTTATGGCCGTGCGGTGTTTCTAACATATTCTTTCCGTATTTTCATCTACCTACATGCAATAAAAAAAATTAGTTCTTTTTGAAAAAGACACCTAAAAATGATAGTGACTAGCAGTTACCTCTCGAAAGGATACATGAAACGGAAGTGAACTGAACGATATTATCTAGCTTGCTTTCCTAAATGAAATGTCAGATAAACCATTATGTCAAAGAAACTTGGCGCAAAGAATCTCTCAAAC
Source organism: Diplotaxis tenuifolia (assembly GCA_014822095.1). Taxonomy (NCBI): domain Eukaryota; kingdom Viridiplantae; phylum Streptophyta; class Magnoliopsida; order Brassicales; family Brassicaceae; genus Diplotaxis; species Diplotaxis tenuifolia. Next base: position 6,175 of record JABAYD010007581.1, on the reverse strand, counting down.
ATGCCTAGTGTTTTTAAAATTTCAGCTTCCGTTACTGAAATCTGCTCAACATCAATAACACACTGATAAAGGCCGTTGAAGAAGGCACACATCCGTAGTATTGCTAATCTAGGGCCTTTTGGTAATAATCCTCTAATTGCAACTGGGAGTAATTGTTGCATCAGAACATGATAGTCATGTGATTTGAGGTCTGATAGCTTGGAAGCTTCTAATGAAACGCCCCTTGATATATTTGAGAAATATCCATCAGGTCCTTTGAAATCAAAAAGGCGCATGCAGAAGACTTTCTTTTCAGTCTTTGACAAAGACCAAGGTGCTGCTTGCAGGTATGTTCTTTTTCCTTTGATGCTGGGGTGCAGATCCTTCCTAATACAAAAATTTTCCAGATCTTTACGAGTATTGAATCCATCTTTTCATTTCCCACAATGCAGCAATGTGAAGACAATGCTATTTGCCACATTTTGCTCTATATGCATGACGTCCAAGTTATGCCTCTCCGAGAGTTCCTATTAAAATCATAAAATCATCAGATAAATCGTACTTGATATATATTCAAAGAGCATAATGTAAACTATTATAATATAACACATACCTCTCAATATGGCAGTTCAAAGAAAATTGATATTTTCTTCCATCTAGACAACTCCTCAACGCCAACTTCACCTTCTTCCTCTGCCTCGGATTCACTGAAAACATCTTCCACATCTCTTTCTTCATCAATAGTGGCAGTCCTTTTTCGCTTCGTCCCAGTTTCTTTGCCTTCCCCAAAATTGTTTGCATAGTTTTTCAGATTATTGGATATGTCATGACCTGAAAGTATTCTAGACTTCTTCCCATGTTCAGCTTTTCCATCAAACCAAGTCTTCTTTGCCCAATACCTACGTTGGAGGGAAACATTTTCTATGGAACATACAAACATGCTTCCTACATAATTTCATCCACATACTATCTGTGTCCTTTCCGCATACATGACAACCCATTTTCCCTTTCACTTTGCAACCAGCTAGATTTCCATAGGCAAATAAATCACTAATCGTCCATAGAAGCATTGCCTTGAGAGTAAAAACAGACTAACAGAAGACATCATATGTCACCTCTCCTATGCTCCATACCTTGTTTAGATCCTCTATTAAGGGCTCTTAGTAGACATCAATTTTGTTACCAGGCTTCTGTGGACCAGGAATGAGCAAAGTTAGCATGGTATTCTCCTTCTTCAAAAACAGATTTGGAGGTAAGTTATAGCTTACTAACAACACATGCCAACAACTGTACTTACTGTTGTGCATGCTTAAAGGATTAAATTCATCTGTAGATAGTCCCAGCCGGATATTCCTTTCTTTAGTAGCAAATAAAGGATATTTGTTACCCATTTGTTTCCATGTCACTGAATCTATAGGGTGTCTGAGTTTCCCATCGGTGCTCTGGTTACTAGAATGCCACCTTAAGTTTTCTTTTGCCCGTTTCTCAGACCTAAACATCCTCTTGAGCCTCAGAATTATTGGAAAGTGTTGGGGTCAAAATCGGTACGACGGAATCAATGATCAAAAGTCTCCGCAAAACAAAGTTACGTTTAATAAATGTCTTACCAGTCGAGTTTTACGATAAAAACCGTAAAGTCTCTTTTCTCGTAAAAACTCGAGTAGATCATGTAAAACAGTAGCGATTAGACAGAACATTGTATATTGTCTAACTATGCGGATAACTCGAGTTCGTATTACGGAAACATCATCGCATTAGGAAACGATCTCGTCCGAAGTCGTAAATCGGTTTTTATCGCAAAACGGCCCGAAAGCTTTAAATCGCGATCAAAGTCCATCTACGATTTAGACGAAGTCCAACCCAAAGATGCAATGACGGTTTAACCATTTAATCGCAGAAAGAAGATAAATGTCAAGTTTGGAGATTCCGAAGATATATGGAAGATTTCCGAAGATAAATGGATAGCTCGAGATAAATGGAAAATTTTCGATAAACTCGAATCAGGGCGAAAAGGAAGGACCAAACCGCCTAAGGAGGAGTATATAAGCAGAAGGCCAAGGACAGAAGCAAGACACGATTTCCAGAGCTCTCACCACCAAAACTTAGCATTTAAAAACTTTCCGTTTTTGTTATCGAGCTCCATCTCAACTAGGGTTAGACTTAGAACTAGGGTTTTCAGCCGTCAGCTCGTTTAGCCAAGGCTTGCTCTCGTTGTACCACTCTTACGCAGAAGCGGAATAAGAACTATCTTTGCTTTCCCATCTTTTTTTTCATACTTTTTATTTTCGTCATCAGTTACTTGATTGCTTGTGTGCGGTTCCGCAGATAGCCGGGTCCTCTGGGAAATTAGGGTTTACTTTAACTTCCTAAATATACGTAAATCGACAGGGGTGAATTTTGGTTCCCACAGAAAGTATCTTAATACTTTATGCGGGACTCCTTTCTTTACCTCTCCAGTGTGCATGTTTATCTTCCACCTTGAAGCCTTGCGTTCTTCTACTATCTTCGGAATAGGCAGCAGTCGTTGACACATGCATGAATCTTTTCATAACCGATATCAAAAGTCTTCAAGACTTTCTTCACATCGTATAGTGATGAATGATGTACGTTCTTCTCAGGTAACATCTCCGGAAATGTCTCGAGTAGATCATCGAAGCTTTTGATAGACCAGCCATTCTAAGTTTTCAATCTAAATAATAACAAGATTACATATAGCTTGCTATGGTTTGCACATCATGGATATAATGGTGTGTTAGTGTCTGCTATCTTTGCCAAGAACTCATGTTCTTCCCTATCTTCTACCTCTTCCATCTTGCAGAACTCTGAACAACCATACTTGGTCTCAGCAACTCCGTTTAACCCAACAATCTCTTCATTCATCTGATTTATTTTCATCACCTGTTCAGCCGCCACTGAGCTTAATTCTCCTTGATGATACCAGTCATTACGCTGCTTGTAATCCTCATTCATTCCCCGTCTGACAAGGTGATCAACTACATCTATGGCTGAATGACGATCTACATTCCGACAGTCTTCACAAGGGAAAATGATCAACTGACTATATTCTTTACCCGCAGAAACAGCTCAGAGAAAGTCCCAAGCACCATTTTCATAAGCAGGATCAAGTCTGTAGTTAAAAGAAAAGAAAGAAATCATTCAACTCTCCAATCTCAGGAGAAACTTTACACATATATATAAATTTCATACCTGGAAATATTAACCCACGCCTTCTCCAACAATGTATGATCTTTCCTTTAGTAAAGCCGTTACAAACACAATAAGAGTCACATATAACACAAATTCGGAATACTAGTCAAACTAAGCATAAAACAAATCACTTAAAGATAAATTAGGAAGTACATGAATCAAACATATACCAGAAGCAAACCACATGAATCAAACATATATAGCTCAATAACACCAAAGTATTGAAATAAATAGTTACAACAACAAAAAAAAAAGAATGAAGGAAAAAACATGTCATGTGGTAAGGAGATAACAATGTCTTGTGGTGCTTGATTGACCCGGAAGAGAAGAGAAATCTGTTAAGAATTTGAAAGAAATTAAAAGTAATAAGTCAAAACTGACACAAAGCTTATAATCGAGGAAACCCTAAATATATAAATCGTAATGAAAGATTTCAGCAAACCCTCAATCTGAAACGAAGCTTGAATTAAACAACAAACTGAAACAAAGCTTCAAACAAACCCTAAGTCTCTAAGAATCAAGCCCCAATCGGGATGAAAATCAAACCCGACTCAGGATGAGAATCAAACCCGAAAGCGAGATGAGGCGAGCGAGTGCAGATAAAAATTGAAATCAAGATGAGAAGGGAGTAGACCTCGAAATCGATATGAGAAGGAGAAATCAAGTTCCTCTTTGAACCAAATCGAGTTGAGATGCTCGAGGAGAGTGTTTTTTTTCAGATTCCTTTTTGTCGGTTTTTTTCGCAAGCTTATCTAAAGAGAATGAGTCTTGTTAAGAGGTAAAATAGGAATAACATTGGGGCTTATGTTTTTTTTCCACTAAGTATTCGCGGTATAAGTTATTTTTGATTGCCGCTCACTAATTTTCTCCAAATAGCGGTGTTTAACCGCTATTATCATAAACCAAAAACTCAAATTTGAGTCTCCATTGTTGAGATATAGCATAGAGATGCAGAGAATCAATCTAAGAAGCAAACAAGAGAAACTTGTGTATCAAGCATTCCATACAATCTAGGTCTACTTGGTGTACATGACAAGGAAAAGAACCAAATAGAGTTTATGAGCTTAGTTACCTTGACCAGAAGGTCTCTATGGATGTCGGCAAGAGGCTAGTATCCGTTAGAGAGGAAGTGAGCAAGTGGGCAAGTGGGAAGCTGAAGTTTGAATCTCCTTGGGACCGTTAAGGAGCTGTCGCTTTCCTTTAGCTGCAAGAGTCCACTATCCTCTTTGTTTATTGTTTCTCTCATTGTCTCCTAGCATCTTTGTATATCTTTAAATGTGTTGATCCCACAAACCAAATAAGTAAGAGAATAAGACCTAAAACTCTTCCCTCAACTCTCTCTCTCTCGGATCCTAAGTCTCTCTCTTTTGTTTTTATGGTTCTTGCCTTAATCTCTTTCAAATACTCTATCTAAATCTGTAATTCTCACATGGTATCAGAGCACATATGCTCTTGAGACCCGAATCTCTCTTTCTCTTTTTTTTTTCTTCTGCAAATCTCTGTTCTTAGGTTTCTATTTTTGGGAAAGTTCTTTGTGTTCTTGAGATGTTCTTCATTTTCAGTTCCAGATTTTGCCAAAAATGGAAAAGTCACCAAAAATCTCTATTTCAGTTATTCTCAAAGGTGTGAACTATCTCTTGTGGTCTAGTCTTGTGAAAACAGCCTTGGGAGGAAGAGGTCTCTGGTCCTATGTGACAGAAGATAAGCCCTCGAAAGATACTGTCCAAGAAGGGGATGGTAATTAAGTGGTGTTGGCTAGAGAGGACAAATGGGATCAGGAGGATCTCTTGGTGTTGTCTATCATCCAAAGCAGCCCTTAGACATTAATATTGGAAGCTTACTCCTGCTGTGAAACTTCCAAAGAGTTGTGGAACACTCTCTAAAAGGTGTATAGCTACATTTCAAACTTGAGCCGAGTGTTTGAGGTCAAGAGGGCCATAAGCTCACTCCACCAAGAAGACATGAATTTCAACCAGCATTTTGGCAAGTTCCGAGCCTTGTGGGCTGACTTGAACCCCGGCTACAATGATCTCATTAAGCACTTGCTTAGAGCCGAGAAGCTTCCATCCTTGGAGGAGGTGTGTGCTCAAATCCAAAAGGAGCAAGGATCAGTGGGTCTCTTTGGAGGCAAAGGAGAGCTTGTGTTGGTGAACCAAGCTGAAGGTACTGCCAACAAGAGCCATTACAAGCCGGAGGACAAGAAGGTTTGGGTTTGCGATCATTGCAAGAAGAAAGGTCATGGCAAGGACAAGTGCTGGATCCTTCACCCACATCTCAAGCCACAGAAGTTTAGGACTCCATACAGTGATGCTAGAGCCAACTTCTCTGGTGAAATGGGTGAACCAGCCACTCCAAACCCCATGCGATCCATCTCAAACTCCAATCCAGCCGGTGAAGGCAAAGCGCTTGCATCCAGAAGTTCCAGTGCCTTGAGAACCACTCATGACGAAGCCATAAAGCATTCTGACATTGAGGCTCTCATCAAGGTCCTCAAGGACAACTCTGGTAACATTCTTGGTACATCTCTACATGCTACTAATGCGAGTTACTCTTTTAATGCAATTACTAGTTCTAAAATGACCAAACCTTTAGTAATTGATTGAGGAGCTAGCCACCATATGATTAGTGATATAGGGTTGATTAAAAACATTGTTCATGCCCTAGGAAATGTTCTTGTAGCTAATGTGGAGATGGTACCAATTAAAAGGATAGGTGATCTTAGGATATTTGAAAAAAAAATTCTAAAGCTTTCTACATGCCTAATTTCACATCCAACTTGTTATCTATAAAAATGGTTGCTAATGATGTTAATTGGCAAAGGTGTGACCAAGGGAGACTTGTACTTGCTTGAAGACACTAAACTTGCAGCTGATTTATCTCTTGCTTTAAGTTCTTGTTTTAATTTCCCTAAATATGCCATGTAGCATGCTAGATTAGGACATCCTCACTCTCGTGCCTTGAACATCATGTTGCCTAGTATCTCTTTTCA